>JAHRHZ010000111.1:37399166-37510695 GCA_024137785.1 Ginglymostoma cirratum
GAGGCAAGGTTTGGGATGGTGGGCTGGTGCTGGATGACACTGGGTGACCATATAGATTATGACCTGGAGGTGCCAGAGTTGGTCTGTGGTGGACAAAGTCAGATGTCACATGACACCAGGGTATGGTCCAACAAGGAGTAGAGGTCAGAAAGCTTGTGATTTCAAATAAACCTGTTGAACTATAACCATAGATTAGGCTATGGCTGTTTGGTGGCTGGGTGAAATTCAGCAGAAATACAGGTCCCCCAGACTTCATTGACTTCACTGTTTAACCCAAGCGCATTGGCGAGGTGGCCACCTCTTAACATATACAGCTAATTATTGTGAAAATGTCAGTGTTTGCCATTCTCTGAAACTGACAGTAACTTCTGAAACTGACATGAGCACAGAATAATTCTCCATTATGTGTGCTGTTGAAATACCCAAGATTTCAATCAAATAGAAATCCCCGAACTGACAAAAGCTTGTTTTGTTGGATTATTAATCAGACTGTTAAAAAAAAATACTTTAAAATGTTTAGACTTGGTTGAAACTAAATTGTTAACAAGGTACAAATTCACACTTATTGCTGAAAAACTTTTCTGGACCTGTGAAGTTCATCTCATATTTGTGGAATGTCAAAACATTTCCACATTTTTAAAAAAGTTTTCTTATGATATTTCAGTTTCTACCTTAATCCTATATGCAAGTCACACACTCTATAAAATAGAATTAGAAGTGAAGGGTATCAATGGCATTTTACTTCTGGGTTCATTTTGTGGTCTGTGGGAATACTTCATTTCATTTGTCAATTTATTCTGCTCGATGTCATGACTTGATGGTATAGCTATCCTCTAGACTTGGTCGTAGATTAAGACAAATGTCTGGAAACGGAAACCCACATCACAGAGATGGCTGGATCTTTGTGGGCAGCTTTGTTGAAGGTCAGCAGTGAGCACACAGCTCTTGAAATACAGGCCATGTCAATCATTAAATTGGAATGTTATTTCAGCACAATTTGAAATTTAATGATGCAGCCTGAGGTTTACTTGGCTTTCCAAAAGTTACAATGAAATTCAAAGTGGGAAGACAACAGTAACTGGGGTCACTCATAAAAAAATACCCAGCACCCAGACCCACCTCGTTCTCTATTCCTGGGAAAGGGTTGTTCACAATACTTTTGCTGATAGTTTATCGTAACTCTTTGGAGATTCTAGGAGTCACATCAGTGTGGGCTTTGTCTCGATTGTGTTACTTTGCACCTCTTTGAGGAGCAATATAACCAGCATCAGTAGCCTACTACTGAAACATCAGAAAAGAGAGTAGCAGAATGGTACAGTTCACATGAGGCATTACGATGGGCAAAGTTTAACTTCCTTAATAAGTCTGAATGCCAGTGTTTCCAGAAGCATCCACTTTCAAATTTAGATGGTGGTAGATATCTGCAGTGCCCTGGAAGAGAAGCCTGCTCTTTGCTGGACCTGGTGATCTCCTGTACCAATGGCTATCAAAGTGACTAACCTCTTCAAGTCTTTTTCATTTTCTTTTTCTCTTTCTCTTCTTCCCGGTTGTTTTTCTTTCCTGCCTCTGGATATTTCAATTATTAATCCCAGAACAGAGCTTTCCCATTTGGAACACAAATGTTAACTTCCAACTGATTTGTCCTGTTTCATGCATTAAAATTAATTAGAAGTTAATGGCAAGAATTGTGTCCTAATATCCAGTTAGGTACTAACACACCCAAAAACCACAAAGATAAGATTGAAATGTTGGTCTATTTATGGTGTTTTCCTGTGAATTCATTATTTTATGGAAGAAAACTGTTGGTGTCACTCTTCTGATGCACATTGAACCAATGGTTTTAAATTTCAAAACTTGCTTCTTTCCAATTCTAAAATTGATTAACAGTTGCTTCTTAAGCCTAATTATCTTAAACAGTGAAACAAAAAACATCATTGCCCTCTACATACAGACTAAGAATTAGTCCACGCTGAAATACTCCCAAAGGACTACATTTTAAAATAGGCCCATTTCTTATTATATCACTTTAATAAGTCAGGTCACAGTCAACCTTCCCTTGAATTAATTTATCACTAGGGCGTATCCAATTGCATTTCTCCAATGAACTGATTCACTCTGCACATGCTAATAAGTATGGTCATAAATTAACTTTTAAATTAACATTCCCAAACCTTCAGGGATTAGATGTCAATAAATTAATTAGCATTTCATCTGCTACTTACTAATGCCAGTATGCCCAAATTTCCACAGAACTTCAGTTTACTCCACCATGTAGAAATGTGAGGGACTATCTAACCTCAAACCCAAAACCTTATCCTAAATATGGCCGAACAGGGCACACCATTCTTCGAAGGAATTCTGGAACAGTACTGTGACCCTACAACAGAGGGCCCTGAATTCACTATCCATTAATTTCCCTAGCTTGGGGCCAGTCACTGGTCTCTGTGTGATATGCTGGCTTTCAGCAGACATGGGTCCTGCAAAGACAACATGAGAGCAGTCTCTGGGGTTGCTTTGGATTCTTACTAGATGTGACTCCAAAACACAAGGACAATGGACAGAAGACTTGCCTTAGCCTGCATCATGCCCTCCGCAACACTCACCCTGCAAAACAGTTGGATCGAAAACATAGGGAGGCGTTCCCAGATCCATGTTCTCGTAGCTAATCTTGTGATCTACCAGGTGTTTACATCGGTCTTGGTTAATAACTGGGAATCCACGGGCCGAAAATCCCACAGGGGCTAACACAAACAGTAGCATGATGAAATGGACATCCTCTTCATTCTAACAGTAAACTATATACACTACAACAAATTGTGGTGACAGAAATCTTATTCACATTAAAAGTCAGGCAGTGCAAGTCTTGCTGGTGTTTTGTAAAATTGTGTCTCACAGTTTCAAGAAACTTCTCTTAACATGCCCTTTTAACAGGGTTCTGGGGCCACTGACCCACACCAAAAACAAAATAGCTGGAGACAGCTGAGTCAAATCCTGGCAAAAATTAGTTTCACCCTTAGATTCAGCTAGAAGTGGCCACCCTTTACAATTATATCCATAATCATAGCTATTATTTGGAGCTAGAATGTCATAGAATCCCTGTAGTGTGGAAGCAGACCATTCAGCCCACTGAATCCACACTGACCTTTTGAGGGGCATCACACCCAGACCCAGCCCCTGACCCTATCCTTATAACCCTGCATTTCCCATGACTAATCCACCAAGCCTACACATCCCTGCACACTACGGGCAATTTAGCATGGTCAATCCACCTAGCCTGCACATTTTTGGACCGTGGGAGGAAACCGGAGCACCCGGAGGAAACCAACACTGACAATGGGAGAACATGCAAACTCCACACAGACAGTCCCTCAGAGGGTGGAATCGAATCCAGGTCTCTGGTGCTGTCAGGCAACAGCACTAACCCATTGAGCCACCATTATGCCATCCAAGTAGGATGATCGACTTGTGGCAAAACTATTCTCTTCGAAGTGGGTTGCCTTCCTATGGTACACCTTTGTTAATGCCCGAAGAGACCAATCAGTGAGAGTTAGGTTCCAATAAAAGTGGTTTGATTAGGTGTTGTGATGGGTCGATGATTTTGGTTTTGTTGCCTGCTGTCAAGACACCAACATTCATGGTGGCCCATATCAGGCCGAGGGCAAGGTTGCTATTTTCACTTGCCATTGACTTAAAAATCCTGAAAACAGATTTTTAATCTCCTACTGGTCTTTTGGATCTGGATATATCACTATAAAGTCCTTGTGCATGTGACCACCTTCCATGTAGCCCTGCCTGCCCTTGTGACGTCAGCTGTGCTGGATGACTGTCCCCATACTTGAGTGATCTGCTTTTGAGAAGACTGACACATTTGCAATTTTGTCCTTCCATGTGCTGACGAGAATGCATCACAAACAGCAAAGACAGACGTTGTTCAGCTTTAGAGACAACAAGGTGTAGAGCTGGATGAACACAGCAGGCCAAGCAGCATCAGAGGAGCAGGAAGGCTGATGTTTCGGGTCGAGCCCCTTCTTCAGAAATGGGGGAGGGGAAGAAGAGCAGTGTAGTCATCGATGGCACACAGCTTTACAACAAGGGCTCATAAACCAGCATCCTGAACCTAAGAGTATGGAGAAAAGGTTTAACGTAAACCATTCAGTAACTTAGTGATGCTGTAAGTATGACGTAACAGAAGGATATGGGGAAAGCAGGAGCAGGGTTATTGTATTGGATGGCCGGACATGATCTCAATGAATGGTGAAGCAGGCTGGAATGCTGAATGGCCTACTCCTGCTCCTATTTTCTATGTTTTTATGTAGAACAATCCGAACTCGAGACTGAGAGAGAAGCAAAACTTTAAAACATATGGTTTTAAATGAGATTGCAGTAAGGCATATTGTGTCAGTTTTGAGTTGGACTTAATTTGCCTAAATCCAGATTAGTAGCAGATTAGATCCAACAAGGTTTACCAACCCAACCAGATATAGAGGACAGATTGGACCATTGTAACAGAAGATCCTTCCATGGTCATCCAAAAGCAAAATAAAGAGACAGCTGGACAATGTTCCACATATATTTTGTGAATTGGAGAAAGGCTGCAGTTCTGTTTTTCCTATATGTCTATCAAGCATGATCATTCAAAAACAAAAACAGAAATTGCTGGAAAAGCTAAGCAAGTCTGGCAGCATCTGTGGAGAGAAATCAGAGTTAAACGTTTCAAGTCAAGTGACCCTTTCTCATGACTTACAGCATCTGCAGTTCTTTCGGTTTTTATTAAGTATTATTGTTCACTATGAAATACTACTTACCAAATCTGCGCATCATTGGAAGTATTTCAAATAACTGTATATTCAGGTAGATTTAAACATTACAGTATGCATTGTAATAAAGGTAATAAGGGACCATAGTCAGGCAGCACAGTGGTTCAGTGGTCAGTGCTGTAGCCTCACAGCATCAGGGACCCGCTATTAATTCCAGCCTCAGGTGGCTGGCTGTGTGCAATTTACATATTCTCCACATGTCTGTGTGGGTTTCCTCCAGGTGCTCTGGTTTTAACCCACAGTCCAAACATCTGCAGTTTAGGTGGATTGTCTATGCTAAATTGACTCTCGTGTTCAGGGATGTGTAGGCTGGGTGGACTAGCCATGGCATATACAGGGTTATAGGATGGGGGGTGAGACTGTGTGGGATGCTCTTTGGACGATCTGTATGGACTTGTTGAGCTGAATGGCTGGTTTCCACGCTGTAAGGATTCTATGAAAGTCCACAAGGACCATAGTCATCCCTCTCTGTTACAGAGAGATAATTAGTTAGCTATAACCTGAGTGTAACCACTCGATAAATGTAGGCCCCCATGAACTTTACAATAAAGGCTACCTTTGGAAAAAGGTACACATGGTGAGTGGTATAGAGAAAGAGAAAGGAGGATGTCTCATTTCATTGCTTCCAATGTGAATTCATATTTTTGAAATTTGTCGCACCTCAGGGTCACTCGATAAGAACTGACTGACTTCGATTTGGACAATGTTGTGTTGAGAGTTACACAGAAGAAAATGTTTTTCACAAAAACTGACCTTTATTTATGTCCAGCATACCAGGTTGGCAGATGAAATATAGTAACAATTAGAATTAACACAGTTGGATGTATCTGGGAATTCATTATACCTTCCTGGAAACTGAAGCTTTATTGTGATGTACATGATCATGCTTTAACCTTTTTGGTATTGAGTTTATTTAAGATCTAAGAATAAAATCAATAATGGTAATCTGTGTGTGTAGTGAAGTAGATAGATATTCTGGCATTCTGAAAATCAGCTGAATTAATGTGCTGCTTGAGATGATATCTTGAAATGTAAAGTATTTCTCAAACTTTCCCATGGTTACAATCTGTAAAGGGTTTTACTTCTGATTCTTGGTACAATTTAATTGTGTGACCTACTTCATTGAACTTGCTGGCAGATCCAAAATACTAAAATTTCTATCAAAGAGTCAAATACACAAGTGGCAACTTGGCTGACCTCCAAATGATTTCTGAAATGTGAGTTTGTCTGTAGAACAAAGATATTCTTCAACATCATTGTAGGTCTGCCACTGAACCCACTCTGCTGTAACGCTCAGATTTTCATGGTTTGATTTCTGGATGAGATACTCAACTGTAACCATCCAGAATTTTTAAAAAATGGTACTTACAGTTTTACTTCTGTGGTGGACAAATTATTGGAGAGGATTCTGAGAGATAGTATTTATGATTATTTGGAAAGGCACAGTTTGATTATAGATAGTCAGCATGGATTTGTGAGGGGTAGGTCATGCTTCACAAGCCTTATTGAATTCTTTGAGGATGCGACAAAACACATTGATGAAGGTCGAGCAGTGAATGTGGTGTATCTGGATTTTAGCAAGGCTTTTGATAAGGTATCCCATGGTAAGCTCATTCAGAAAGTGAGGAAGGCATGAGATTCAAGGAAATTTGGCTGTTTGGATATAGAATTGGCTGTCCAATAGAAGACAGAGAGTGGTCGTTGATGGAAAGTATTCAGTCTGAAGCTCAGTGAACAGTGGTGTTCCATAGGGATCTGTTCTGGGATCTCCGCACTTTGTGATCTTTATAAATGACTTGGATGAGGAAGTGGAAGGGTGAGTTAGTAAGTTTGCAGATGACACGAAGGTTGGTGCAGTTGTGGACAACATGGAGGGCTGTTGTAGGTTACAACGGAACATTGACAGGATGCAGAGCTGGGCAAAGAAGCGGTAGATGGAATTCAACCCAGAAAAGTGTGAAGTGATTCATTTCGGAAAGCCGAATTTGAAGGTAGAATACAGGGTTAATGGCAGGATTCTTGGCAGTGTGGAGGAATAGAGGGGTCTTGGGGTCCACGCCCATAGATCCCTCAAAGTTGCCACCCAAGTTGATAGGGTTGTGAAGAAGGTGTATGGTGTGTTGGCTTTCATTGGCAGGGGTATTGAGTTTAAGAGCTGCAAGGTTATGCCGCAGCTCTGTAAAACCCTGGTTAGACCACGCTTGGAATATTGGGTTCAGTTCTGGTTGCCTCATGAAAGGAAGAATGTGGAAGCTTTAGAGAGGGCGCAAAGGAGATTTACTAGGATGCTGCCAGGACTGGAGGGCAGCTCTTATGAGGAAAGGTTGAGGGAGCTAGGGCTTTTCTCATTGGAATGAAGAAGGTTGAGAGGTGACTTGTTAGATGTGTACAAGATGATGAGAGGCACAGATAGAGTGGATAGCCAGAGACTTTTTCCCAGGGTGGAAATGTCTATCATGAGGGGGCATAATTTTAAGGTGATTGGAGGAAGGTTTATGGAAAATGTCAGAGATAAGTTCTTTACACAGCGAGTGGTGGGTGCGTGGAACACACTGCCAGCGGCAGTAGTAGTATCAGATACATTAAGGACATTTAAGCGACTCTTGGATAGGCATATGGATGATAGTAAAATGAAGGGTATGCAGGTTAGTTTGATCTTAGAGTAAGATAATAGGTCGACACAATATTGTGGGCCGAAAGGCCTGTACTGTGCTGTACTGTTCAACGTTCTATGTAATACTTTAACTCAGCAATAATACTGTCAAAAAATTGATGTGCAATTAATTAATGGCTGATTGTAATAAATGCTGATTGTAACCTGTGTAGAAAATCTTATGGAATATAAAAATTGAATACAATAGGATAGAAATTCATTGTCACTTGTATTTTTACAAAAAATACAGTGAAAAAGTGTTTAAGTCACCAAACTCCGGTGCCTATATTAATAACAGAAATCATATTTTTTTAAAAAATTAAGATAAAATCCACCTTTGTTCGATTCACAGGCTCATGGGTTCTCAAAGTTGAGGAAAAGACAGGAACTACATTCTCCACTGCTGCAGAAAGCTAACATTGAAGACGCTGAATCTCAGGCCATTGGAATCCTTGGACGGAACACGATGCTGCCAAAGATGCCATAGGAACCGCCTCAAGGACCCACCTCTTCGTCGAAGCCCACTGAAGCAGACCACCACGCCGAGCTGTTAGAATGAGGCACAGCAGAAGCCACATCAAGGAATCCCAGGTATTTAGAATTCCTGGCCAAACCCACCCACTGCCACATTGAAGTAGACCACCACCCCTGCAGGACCCATCAGAAGCCAGCTGCAATGGCCACAAGGAAAGGGAAGATTTTCTGGGGATCTTATACACAGCTGTACCGAGTGAAAATAGCCTCATGAGCATGATTTCCGGCTGTCCAACTCTCAGAAGAGACTGTCCTCAATTCAGCATTAATTTTCCATGTACCTTGAACAGTAATATGATAATTTTCTTTAGACTCAACACTGACTACACCAACCCAATAACACCCTACAGCCCACTCCAAAGATTGCTGGCTTGGAGTATTTGTAAACTGGTACTAGATGCTGTCTCTATGTGGATGCTAAGATCCAAAGACTAATAGTCAATGCTTCCATTTAATCATTGACTACTCTGACATCCTCATATATAGAGCTTTACAGATGGCTCTGTAAATGGTGCCATCTCTAAAAAAAACACTGCAAGGAATTAAACTTCACTTATCTTGGACACCAGAGCTAAAGTACCCATTGGCCTCAGTTGTGTCGAGACGGGGTTTCATCTCTCCAGACTTCAACCTGTTCTGTGTGTATCTTTGTTTCAAGGCAGGACACATCAGATCACCATCCATTGGCCCTGCTGTGTGGAATCACATTTCCAAAGGCCCAATTCAGTATCAAGCTCCTTATCCATCCTTTAGCCTCCTTGCATTCCCAGTTGCCCAGTGAGTGCTTTTAGACAAACAATATGTATACAGTGGCCTCGTTATGCAAAGAAACTGTATCTGGGCTGTTGATTAAATGTGAAAGTGAAAAGGTCATTGTGTGTAGGCTTCTGCAAAGTGCTTGAAAATTGCAGACCTGGCATCTCATCTTTAGTTGCTCCTTGTTTTGCTGATTCTGCAAATGAAGGAAATCCAATGACTAGCATCATTTTGTTGTGACTGAATGATGCCTCGTTCCTGTTTCAGCGTTAACATGTTGCTCATGTTCTATCCTAATTCCATTTTTGTTACTTTCCATGTCTGCACTGATAGCTGGAGGCCTTGTCCTGTCACAATTGCACTAAACAGTTGTGAGTTTAAGAATTTCTTATTGAGTTTATCTTATTGTCTAAACTTTCTAAAAGTTTCTGCAGCAATTCAACTCATCGCTGCTGTTATTAGGCTTCCGAATGGACCTCACAAATTTCAAATTTCATGTTGACCTTGCTGTTTATGCACTTTCTCTGCAGCCATAACATTGTATTTCTCGCTCTCTTCCATTACGGGTATGCTCTTTGTATGGTATGATCTGCCTGTATTGCATGCAAAACAAAACTTTTCATCGTCCTTAGGTACATCAGATAATAATAAATCTAATCAAATCGAAAACCTCCCTTGCCTGATTAATATTTCTGTGATAGTCCATAAATGACAGGTCTATAACTAGATTACAATTAATTCCTCCTTACCTCAGCCTGATGATCCTCTCTCTGAAAATACAATGAAGCCCTCCTCCCCATCTTATTACTGTCCCCTTTGCTGTCTATTTTATAATACTTTTATCCCTCATGTAAGTTAAATAATGACAATGTAATTGATAGCACACAATACATTTACTGAAGGCCAGCTTCTCCAAAGCAGTAGTTATATCTGTTTCCTCAGCTACAAATTGAATTAATCCTATGTTTCATATCAGTTTCTACACAACTTAAAGAATTCTGAAAAAGAGTCAGTGGATCAGAAGCATTAACCCTGTTTTCTCTCCACAGATGCTGCCAGACCTACTGAGTTTCTCCAACGATTTCTGTTTCACGAAACGTAACCTCTTTCAATCACTGCTGAAACACTAGGTGAGGTGTACTTTCATGGTAAATGATACACCTTCGAGGCTATTGAATTATATTTTTGCACTACTACATCATTATCAAGTAATTTAATGAAAAAAAAGCCAGAAACTCAAGTTATTATTTTTATTGAAACATAAGGTAATGAGCAAATCTGTACCTACCACATGTTGCTTTTATCAGTATTTAGTAAAGTTCAGGACACAATTTACTTCAAATGTTTCACAGGATGAAGACATGCTTCTCTCAATGCATGACTCAACAGCATTAGCAAATCCTCCCAGAAGGTTGGCATGTCAAACTTGAAAATACTAAATCTGACTAGTTTGCTTCAGGAAGAAAAGAGAGTTTACTTTCCTCACATGGTCTACTACATCTTGTGTGCAAGTTGAGTTTACAATCGCACTGTTGCAATTGTTGTCCAAACAAAGCTCACATCTTGTAATGTCAACTTAGAGTTTATATAATTATAAATCGACTGAAATATCTTTGTAGTACATAGCACTGTTTATCAATGCTGACAATTGCAAATAATGCTACATTACAATAGATAGCAACATCGGAACACAAGAAGGCCATTCAGCCCATTGAACATGCTTCATTGAAATCGATCATGGCTGTTGAAACACTTAGTACTTTTTAGCCACCTCGTCCCTTTAGCCCTGTACACCTTTGCTAATCAAAAACCTATAAATCTCTCCCTTAAAAAGATTGAGCTTGCACAGCCCTCTGTGGTAGAGGATTCAAAAAGATCATAAGCTTCTGAGTGAAAGAATCCTCCTCATACTTGACATCCCCCTTATTTTTAAATTGGGTTTTCTGGTTCTAGGCTCTGTAACCAGGGGAAAGATCTTACCTGCATCTGCTCTTCAAGTATATTGTAAGTTTCAGTGAGATTGCTGTCAGAGTACAGGCCCAGTTTGTTCAATCTCTCTTCACAGACCAGTTCTGCCATCCCAAGAATAAGTCTGGTGAATGTTCTTTGCACTCCCTCGATGACAATATTATCTTTTCTGAGATAAGGGGACCAAACCTATACACAGTACTCCAGGAACACTCTGACCAAGCTCTTTCATAATTGGAGCAAGACTTGACTACTCCTGTTCTCAAATCCTCTTGCAATAATGGATGGCATTCCATCAGCCTTCCTAATAGCTTGTTGTATTTGTATATCAGCCTTCAGTAGCTTATCAACAAGGACATATCAAGGACAAATGTAGCTGTATCATTGTAAAGACAGGATCAGCCTGTTTGGGATCTCATTTGTGCTTCAATAATCTGTCTTTATTCTTTGTAACATGTAGAAAAATGAATTGATCAAGGTAGTAATTAAACCATTTCTTACTTGTCAGTTCTCCTCTTCATGATAGGATAAGAGATCTGTGAAAATAAGGTCATTTTGGGTAACTTTAAAATGTAAAACAGTTTTGAAGCTTATATATTAAATATTCATGCTTAAACACATTCCTTTTGAATTATTAAACTGGAGAGAGTTCGGAAGAGACTTACCAGGAATGGAAGATTTGCATTACAAAGAAATGCTAGATGGGCCAGCACTTCTTTCATTGGAACAGAGCAAGTTGAGAGGTGACCTGATGGAAGTTTATAAAATAATGAGGGGTATATATAGAGTTAATGGTATTTGTCTTTTCCCTAGGATGGGGGAATTTCAAGACTAGGGGGCGCATTAAAGTGAGAGGAGAGAGATTTTAACAAAATAAGGGGCAAATTTTTTTACACCGAGGGTGGTTCGCAGGTGGAATGAACTTCCTGAGGAAGTGATAGATGTGAGTACAATTACAACATTTAAAAGACATTTGGATGCATACATGAATAGGGAAGGTTTGGAGGCTAATGGGCCAGGAGCAGGCAGGTGCCTGCTAATTTAGTTTGCGATTATGTTCGGCAAGGACTAGTTGGACCAAGGAGTCTGTTTGTGTGCTGTATGACTCTATAACTCTATGACTCTTTGTGTAAGAAAACAGTGAGAAGTTGAAGGTTGCAAATCAAAATAGTGGCTGACTCTTCTTAGAATATATACATTAGCAAGAACCTATGAACACCAGAATTAGAAACAGGAGAAGGGTATTCAATCTCACAAGCCTAGTTTGCCATTCAATAAGGCCATGGTGGAGTTCTACCTCAGCTTCACCTTCCAGCCTCTAGATTCCCTTAGTGTTGGAAAGGTCTACTAACATCTGACTTGAAAATATACTCATCAAGTGAGCCTCTGCAATCCACTAGAGTGGACGATTTGAAGGATTTGCAACCCTTTGATTTCAGAAATGTCTCCTCATTTCTGTCCTAAATGGTTAATGTCTTGTTCTGAGACAATGAAAATTGGTAGATCTTTGGCCAGAGGACTGGTGACCTTGATTCTGATCTTAACCTTGTATAGTCCGCAAACCAACATTAGCATGACACTAGGGATAACAAGGTGTGGGGCTGGATGAACACAGCAGGCCAAGCAGCATCATAGGAGCAGGAAAGCTTGACATTTCGGGCCTAGACCCTTCATCAGAAATGGGGGAGGGGAAGAGGGTTCTGAAATAAATGGGGAGAGAGGGGGAGGCGAATAGAAGATGGATAGAAGAGAGGATAGGTGGAGAGGAGGCAGACAAGTCGAAGAGGCGGGGATGGAGCCAGTAAAGGTGAGTGTAGGTGGGGCGGTAGGGAGGAGATAGGTCAGTCCAGGGAGGACGGACAGGTCAAGGGGGCGGGATGAGGTTAGTAGATAGGAGATGGGGGTAGGGCTTGAGGTGGGAGGAGGGGATTACCATTTTGGGAAATGGAATTTCCTATCCTCTCCTCTATCCATCTTCTACTCGCCTCCCCCACTCTCCCTATTTATTTCAGAACACTCTTCCCCTCTCCCATTTCTGATGAAGGGTCTAGGCCCGAAATGTCAAGCTTTCCTGCTCCTATGATGCTGCTTGGCCTGCTGTGTTCATCCAGCCCCACACCTTGTTATCTCGGATTCTCCAGCATCTGCAGTACCTTTTATCTCTCATTAGCATGACACTGTCTATCATTATTGGATGATTGTTCTACAATGAAGCAGGGTTCCTGTGGTTCATCCAATAGCTGGATGGACAAGATCTGATCTCTGCCTCTTCAACAATGAACTATTCCTGATAATGTCCCTCACCAGGACCTGTGGTTCTTGGCCCAAATGTGACAACTACTGTGCAGGGTGATGTCTATTACAATGGACTGTCCAAGTAAGACTGCTCCTTCTTTCAAATTTTTATAGTCTTGTGGACTCAATTATGAAGTCAATGCTTTTTGATAGAATACGAAGATGATTCTTTAACTTATTGCCATCAGTAATTCTGATTGCAATAAGCCACACTAGAGTAGGTAGATGCAAAATTTAACGTAGGGTATTAAAGTTGATATTTAACTTCATAAGAGATTTATCCTTCTGGACCTGGCTCAGCTTCCCTATTCCACTGTGCATATTTTGGCAAGTTTTATACATGTTCAAATCTGTAACTGGCTGAAAGACTCATTAACAAACTGCAATCCATTGTCTGACACAAACACATCAGGGATCTCATGTGTAACAAATATTTCATACAAGATCCTAATGACTACCTCTGTAGTGATGATATATAATATCTCACTGAGAAAAATAGCCCACAGCAATTAGGTAACACCATCTGTCAAATATTAACAGGTCAGTTCCCATTTATTCTCATGATTGAGGAGTGTAATGGTGATCAGTTGCTCACTCTGCTCTGAACAGAACAGGTTTCGTTGCATAGCTCAAAGCTGACTACCTCCTTTGAGATTTCTGAACACTGCATAAACAACCAAACTCTGTCTCTGCATTTGGTAATCCCTAAATGTCCCTGGTGAAGCTCGACAACCATCTTTCATCACACGCCAGAAAGCCACTGAAATTTTGAAATGTGATTGATACTCAAATTGGGTCTTCATGATCAATCACTGAAACTTTTGTCTGACTATCCTTCAACTCAATACTAATGTAAAGCAACACATTCTCAGTCATTTCTTAGTGCCTATCATAATTGATTGAGGCTATTGTTGGATGCCTGGCCACTGAATCATGGAGGCCTAAGTATAAAATTTGATTTCATCGACAAATTCCTCATCAGTCATTATAAGGCAATTAAATGTCATATTGGGGATTTCATCCACTGTCCTTTATAATTTCCTTGCACATATTTCATCACATGGAAATGTTTCATAAGTCAGAATTCTTACTCTATCCACAGACGCCTCCTTGCCAACTCTTTCTCATCTAACAGGGAGACCAATGGTTCGTGGTAGGTCACCATGAGTATTTTCAGGCCAAGGATATAGTCTGAAAATCCCTTTCATGCCTATGTGACTGAGAGAATCTCCTTCTCTATATCTGCGTAATTTATCTCCATGTCTAACCACACCTTGGATGCATAATACCCCTGTTTCAGATCCTCATTTGGCTGCTTCTAAAGGAACACTGCTCATATGCCTGTAACTAAAAGCATCCTTCTTCAAAAGGTTAAAGAAGTTAAACACGCAAGAGAAAAATTTTATTTGAAGTCTACCCTAAACACTGAATGTAGCATCATACTAAAGAAGGATGCAAAACCATTATGTCTCTATACACCCAGGAAGATTCTATATCCCTTAATGAATAAAGTCCAGAAATAACTTGAGGAAATAACTAGAGTGGGTATAATTACCAGATATGTTAGTTGGAAAGGACAAATTGTACTGGATCAGGACATTGTAGATACCAGTATATCTTTGATATTTTCCTCCTAATGTGAGACCTAATGTAATCATTGCCTCTTCTTGAGAAATTGCTTGAAGGATTCAGCCATTGTTGCCAAAGAGGCAAAAAAAATTTGTCAACTGGTTGATTACGCTTAGAAATCTTTGAAGGACACGAAACTTCTCTGAAAGTTAATCTTTAAGGTATTATTTTTCCACCCATATATTCTGAATATGATCATTTATTCTTCTTACTGCAAAACTTTTTAATTCTATTGAACCTCAATTCTGCTGTAATCTCTTCCTTTGAAGATTTTTTACTTCTGTAAATAATAATGCTGTTTAATTTTCCTTGTCTTTTGAGTTTTAAGTGGTGCAGTGCAGCAAATCTACACCCTTTTCCTTCTTATAAAAGATTTAATCCTGTTAAATGGTAATGCTGTGCATCTGTCTTTTTTTTTGTATTGGGGGTTTTCCCTCGCTTTTGTAGTAAAATGGAGGTTTCCCACTTCTGGCTTCTGATACCAAAATGGACGATTCTCTACTTTTCATTGCCGAATAAACAAAGGCAGTTGTTTTCCATGACTTGTCCATCAAATCTTTGCGCATATAACATTAATAAATTGTTGTCCCTCCAGAACAATGATTTAAATTATTGTTCACCTGCTCTTGTTGTGGTCTCAAAAGTCTTGTAAATATGTTCTTCTGTTAAAAGAAAGCTTTAGCTTTCATACTGTCCCTCTCTTGTCACCTATATTCTGCTTTGCACCATTCCATTGCTGCAGTATAAAGAGCTTCTCTGAACCTTTACTTCCCAAGCTTTTTATTCCTTCATTCACAGGATGTGAGAGCCACAGCTAGGTCAGTGTTTCATTATCCATCCCCAATTGCCCCGAGGACAATTAAGAGTCAACGACATTGGCATGGGTCTGGAGTCACATTTAGGCCAAACAGGGTAAGGACAGCTGTTTCTTGCCTTAAAGGACATTATTGAACCAAATGGGTGATGACTGTAGCCATACATCATGGCGTCTGCTCACTATGACAGTGATACTCATGGTGAACTATAAGTACAGCTGATTTTACTTCCAGCTCCGTTGCCTTTTGCCTTTATGCCTTTTCCCACTTGTCCCATGGGAATTTATAAACTTACATGGAGATCTGATACATTTTCTTCCTAGTTGAATCTCTAACTGGGAATGGTCTTGTAGATTCTTGTTCCCTGATGAATTCTGCAACTGCCAAGTGGACCTAGTCCTTAAGCTTTTCCCAAACCAGACAGTTTTTTCTTCCCCTTTCTGCACTTCTTATCAGGTTTGATGTAAAGTCTTTACCTTGTTTCTGCCTTGCTGATTGCTCATTTATTCAAGCAGTCTCTGTGAGAACAGCTCTTAAAGTTACAAAGTCACTTGCTTTTCTGGAACTTTCCCTCCCTGGGTCCAATGGAATTTTTCCGCCATCGTACCTTGTCACAGTAATCAATAATGTCCATTACTAGTCATCATGTGGTATTTATGGGTAGAAGGATTTTGCCATCAATCCTCTTTCCTTGACTAGGTCTAAAGGGCTATTTGACATATAATGGTACAGGATCAATCCTAACAAATCAAGGCTCTTGACTTAACAGAATGTAATTTATTACTTGATGGGTAATTACGTATCAGTAACATAAGTAAGATAGACTTTAGTATAAAGCCTATGAGGAGACCTGTGGCATTGATCTGATTTCAACTAGGTCCTAAAGTATTCTGCCTTATCCTCACCTTAAAACATCAGCTTGGGTGAAGTTTAATGAACCCTTTCAGAACCATTATTTTATCCAACAAAGCTTGTATGTTCATGATGGTCATCAATCACATTTTAAGCAAATGCAGCCTTGATTTGTATTACCTGCATTTTGTTATAGAATATGCTCCATGGTTGCAAATCAAATGGCTTTTTGAAGACAAGGGGGATAACGTTAAATTTGTGTCAGTGAATGATTTAAAATAAGGTCCAAAAGCCATAAAAACGTGGTTTTGATCCATTAAATAAAACTGCCAACTGTGAGTTACACTTAATTATTGTTAGATTTACTATGACTTTTGGATTGAGTGGTCATCTTCGGAAATGAGTGAATGCTTGGGAAATAATTGATGAACACAGATGATGTGTTTAAACTGCATACCCCAAAACAGACTGCAGATTTAAAGGTGCGCTTGTGTTTGTCCAATCCAGTAGTGGGTCCCATTTCCTGAATTTAGAATATTAATCAACAATAAGTTACAATGACTACATAGAATTTAGCTGCTTTATTCTGGTTCAGCATGTTAAGTAACTCAAATGGGTTCTTAGAAATAAGAGTTACAGTAGTGTTGGTCGTTGTTTAATCATTTATCAGAAGAATACAGTTTGCTGTATAGTAATTATGTTAGGCAGAAGGATCAGAACAGAATTCAAATGCTTGCCATTACAAGAATTCACGCCTACTATTTGCATTTTACTGGAGTTGATAATTTGCAATTTGCAACTTTCAGGTAGAGATTGACTGTATCTGGAGGAAATATAAGAAAAATGGAAAGCAACCGTGATAGCAGTTGGATTTTTACTTTGTTAAATTTGACTGCTGGGAATCTCATAAAAGAACAATGTATTTTCCCCTCATCAAAAAGGACCTAGCTGTAATGTTAAAATAGATACAATCTGCAGACTGTTTTTCTGTAGCAAATTAAATCTTGCTGCTATATTCAATTAATTGAAACTTTAGCTCTCTCTACCAACTGGCTGTCATAATGAATTTATGGATTATGAGTTTCTGAAGGCACCAGCTTTCTAGAAGACAATTCTAACTGAGATGCACATATACTTAAATACGTACAGGTTCAGAAGTCACAAAACACCAGTTTATAGTCCAACAGGCTTATTTGAAATCACAAGCTTGTGGAGCCCTGCTCCCTTGTCAGGTGAAGTCACCTGATGAAGGAGCAGCGCTCTGAAAACTTGTGATTTCAAATAAACCCGTTGAATTGTAACCTGGTGGATAAAATGTGGAGCAGGAGGATTACAGCTGGCAGCTATGCCTGCCTCTTCATAGGATACATGGAACAGCCCCTCTTCTTCAGCTACTCTGGCACCATCACTTACCTCTTCCTCCGCTACATTGATGACTGTATTGGTGCTGCCTCATGCTCCTGCAAGGAGCTCAAACAGTTCATCCACTTCACCCCGACCTCAAATTCACCTTAACCATCTCTGATACTCCCCTCCCTTTCCTGGACTTCTCCATTTCCATCTCTGGCAACCGACTTATGCCAACATCCACTTCAAACTCAATGACTCACAAAACTACCTCAACTACACTTCTTCTTACCCACCCTTATCCAAAAATGCAATCCCTTACTCCCAATTCCTCTGCTTCCACCACATCTGCTCCTGGGATGAAGCGTTCCACTCCTGGACATCCCAGATGTCATCCTACTTCAAGAACTGTAATTTCTCCTCTCCTGTGATTCAGAAGGCCTCAAATGTATCTCCTGCATTTCCTGCAGTTCTGCCCTCAAACCCCCTCCCAGCAAGAACAGCAACAATAGAGTCCCCCAGTCCTCACATAACACCTTACCAATCTCCAAATCCAACACATCATCCTCTGTCATTTTAACTACCTGCAATCTGACCCCACCACCAAAAAGATATCTCTTTTCCCACCCCTATCTGCCTTCTGTAGGGTCTGCTCACTCTGTGACACCCTCATTAGCTCCATGTTCCCTACCAATCTTCCCACCACACCTAGTACCTTTCTCTGCAACCGCAGGAGGTGCTACACTTGCCCCCACACCTCCCCTCTCACCTCCATCCAAACGATCATTCCAAATCCAACAGAGACTCACCTGTACATCTTCTAACTTGGTCTATTGCATCCATTGCTCCCAATGTGGTCTCCTCTATATCGGGGAGACCAAGCACAGAGCATCTGCACTCTGTACACTCCAATCAACACCACCTTCTGGTTGCCAGCCAATTCATCTCTCCCTCCCATTCCCTTGGTGACATGTCCATCCTGGGCCTCCTCCACTGTCAAACATGTTGTGGTCCTCCAGCTTCACATTTCATTGACCCTGACTTCCAGCATCTGCAGTCATTATGTCTCCTCGGACTTTACCCTGGTGTCGCATGACTTCTGACTTTGTCCACAGTCTGACAGCACATCTTGACATGCAAGTTCTTCACTGAGCTTCGGAATCCAAACTACTCCATCCCAACTAGGTATATAGGACCTTTCACCTGACAGCAATGGATTTGGAACTTGCAGTTAGTAGGGAGATATGTATCTCTTATTTATCCATGATTCTTGTGGCTTTTACTTGTTCAAACATATCTCGAAGGCCAAAGTTTGAACGCTGTGTGTTTCTGTTCCGGAGTCTAGCCAAGTTTTATCACAGATTGTCACTTTGATTTTCACATGTCTGAAATGTTCAATGTAAGCACTGACGAAACCGAACATGTTTGCAAAACAAATCATTAGAAATAGACTCTTCTGAAAATTTGTGCTCAAATATCTTTGAGTCTATTTATTGTTTTGACAGAATTGCTTGGAGTAGGGTGTAGGGGTGAAAAAGAACTCACTTTGTAATTAATAAGACGTGGCATTTTCATCTCCTAAACTTAAAATAATTTTTAGATTGCTAACACCAGGAAGCTGAATGTTAGAAACCGTGAATTATTTGGTTTTTTTTTTGCCTTTTGTTGTGATCAGCCAAGACCATGTCATTTGGAACTTACCAGACCTCTGTCACTTCCTTTTCAAACTACTCATTGAAGTAAAAATCAGATAATGAAGCACTCATTAAATATCAGGTAATGACCATAAAGTGTTCTCATTAACTGTAAGTTTATTATTGACCCAGCTACAATAACAAAAGTGAACAGTTGTCCCGGGGAACATTACAACAGAAGTACCAAATATGAATTACAAAACATGTAATTATAGCAAAATGTTGCACATAAAGTTCCTACAATGTTTCTCTCATGTCGTAAGTGGAACTCAAAGATAGGAGGATTTTCTGAAACTTCTGTACTGCTACAGCTGGTTGCAATAACCACAATGCTCCTAGAAACATTCCTTCTGTATGTTGAGAAAATTATCTGATTTATCTATTCCATTCAAACATGCTGAGTGAGGTACAACATTTCATTTTGCGCTATTCAATATCACCATGTCAGGCATCGTAAGTGGGAAACTGATTTTTCAAAAGTGAATGTTTGCCCACCATACCTGTAATGTCTGTAGGAGGCATTGTGCTCGTCATTTATAAGATTTAAGGCTTGTCACACAGCGTTAATTCCACAGCCCTACATCAGAATTTTATTTTAACCTCTGAAGTGAACATTTTTGTAAGAGCTCCATCCCATCAAGTGACATTCCAGAAAGTGGAAAAAATTCTTTGAAGTATATTACATCCAGTCTAACTTCCATGCTTCCTGAAATAAAGGAAGAAGCCACGCTATCAAATTGTAAGTCTTCTCTTAGGCGTCTCATCTGATCCCAATCCTGAAGGTCCACTCTTTGCATTCTCCCTAGGCTGCCTGAAAACACACCCATCTACATAAAAGGATGCTTGGGAACCAATCTTCCATCTTAACAGTTTGGTCTGACAAGACTCCCAGAAGGTCATATGCAACATCTAATGAGCTCCTTTCTTGGCCTGTTGTCTCCACTCCACATCCTTCCACTGCCTCCTTAAACAACAGAAAAATGTTTTTAGGTTATTCCACCCTCTACACAAGACAGAACTTTTTTATTTCCTACGACATTTCCTTCCTTTCTCTCACCAACCCCATCAACCACCCTTTACCCTGACTCTCTCTGAATATGCACCTTCTCAGGTTTAGACTTTACGGGTTCCTCTCAAATCCCTTGCTCACTCTTCTCAATCTCTGGTCCCTTCTTTTTACTCTTCCTCATCTCTCTGCTGTTTCCTTTACACATTGTCCGACCTTCGACTAGACTTTTTCAGCTCTCTCCCTATATCTTCCAAACACCATCTTTCAGAAACCTGTTTGCACCTGAACAAGCAGTGTCCACCTGGAATTACCTTGCATATTTCATGATATTTTCCCCAGGCACAGCTAAAAGGCGTAATTGGTGTGTGCTTTATTGGACAAGAACCTGAACATAGTGATGGATAGGGTATTGTGGAGGGGAGTTGTCCACCTCTTCCAGGATCAGCAGATGAGGCCACACTACCTGCCCCTGCCACTCAAGTCAGTGGTTGCCTCTCATGTCAGTGTGGTCTCAGCCATCTGGAGGAATGCCCAGCGAAGAGGAAGAATGATGACCTCTGCCCTGCCAGGGTAAATACCACTATCTTCTCTCTGCCACCTCCCTCTCACTCTGTCTCTGATACTGTACCCCATCCCAATTTGGCTCATACTCTCTCCCTATTGCATGAAACATGTTCCCTCGCTGATACTGTACCCCATCCCAATTTGGCTCATACTCTCTCCCTATTGCATGAAACATGTTCCCTCGCTGAGTTGTACTTTCAATTTCCCCACACCACTAACCCACATGCTTTCTGCACTGCCTATTCACACTGGCAGGGCACTTAATCATATTTCACCATCTGCACCAGTTTTGTCACCCACTTTTATTTCCCTCAGACTCTCCCTTTCTCTCATTCCAGGAAAACCCAACCTGCAGTGGGCCAAGAAGAGCCAAGATAGATGGATGGGTGCCTGACGTTAAGCTCCTCAGGTCCTATAATGAGACAATCCTGACCTTGACTGCCCCAAGCAGTTAAATAGTCATACCCAAATCCATGGACTGATATTGGTGGCTGCCATTGGTTACTGTGCTGGACCCCTGACTGAAGGGTGTCTCCCTTGACTTGACTGAGGAAAACTCCACTTAGACACTGAGACATGGCCACACACAGTGTGTCTGTTGCACATGCCACTGGCAAATGGTGTAGGTGGAAAATTGATGTAACACACTGCTGTCTAGTGGCACGTCCACCACCGCTCTGACTGAAGACTGCTGACAATCAAGGTAAGCTTCCTGGCTCTTTGCCTGCACTAAACACAAATCAGAAAGGAAGCACTGTAAGTCTGATAGCTCTGCCTGAAGAGGCAAAGCACTAAAAATGAAAAGACAATGCAAGGTATGCTGCGAGCACCCAGGTAGGTGCTTTGCTAAGAAAGCACTGAAGGAGCTCTGAAGTGCTGCCTGTTCCAAACCATGAGCTTAGTCCCTGTCCTTGCGAAAATAGTAGAAAGGTCACAATGATAGGTGAAAGTGATCTCTATAGCATAGCATTGATGTGTGGAAGTGTAGTGAAAGTGCATTGGAAATGTGCCCCCATGGACTGGAAAGGGCTTATGTTGGATGCTAATGTCCGTGGACTTGTGGTACAGGACCTGGAGCGTGTCCAGGGATGTTGCTCCTGGGTGTCCAAGATAGACACCCAGAGAGCTGGAGTAACCAGAATTTCATAGGAGGAATCCTCAGCATTTCACTTCTGCCCGGCTGGTGGTGGAATGGGAACCCCCATGTTAATGAAATAAGATTATAAAATAATGAGGCTGATAATGAGTGACATTCCCCACTCTGAAGTCTCTCACTACTCACTCATGGGAATCCACTCTCGATCACTGGAGCTATGTTGGAAAATGTGACTTGTTGCTCCTGTTGTCAAGAAAGGTCCCCTAGACTTCTCACCATAGCCCACATTGTACAAGGCCTGGGAATATTCCACTCGCTGCCTATGGATCAAATAATGACTTGAGCATGGAAAGGAAAAATCACCATTGTCAAAGTTATGTAGGAGGTCATTTGTGGTTTTTGCCAGAAGTATTTATGGCAGGACCATTGATCAATAGATGTGTGTCCTCATTGCTTTCCCACATAAACAAATTGTTTAATTGGAATCTTCTCAGCCCCATAGAGATGGACTTGAAGATGGGACCTGCATCAAAATTGGACGTGGTTGCACCAGGTTCTTGAGCCAGCACATTCCCATTTCCAGGCGATCTTGTCTCAGTCAAATAAACAACAGCAGTGGCGACCTGTCTGGCAGTATTAGTTAGACAAATAAAGACTCTCATGGGAACAATGGTGAGGGATCTTCCCAGCTATGGAGCCCAGCCCCTGCTAGCAGCTGGGTGGGGCAGACTCCAGGCAGCAGGATCAAAGGAGTTGAATATGGTGGAACTAATGGTTCCCTGGCCCAATGACAAGGCCACATCGATGAAAGACAGTACTTGCAGTTTAACTCAACCTTTTGGAAGAGTTTCATCTTCACTCGGACAGCCCAGCTGATTTTGTGCCTCTTTATTTTTGTCATTTTGTTAATACCTGCGAGGTCTTACTTTTTGTGGTGCACTTTCCATCTCCTGTCTTTGTAGCAATAGTCACTTTCCCCAGTTGGTCCATCAGGCACTTAGAGCTTGGGATCCTCTGAAGGAGCCTGAAGTTTCAGGAACCCACTGGCTATCCCTAATTGAATTGCAGGCATAGCGACAACCAATTAAGAAGCTGGCAGATCGCACCAGAGGAAGCACAGGAGATTCATATGAGGTTGGTCCCTTTCCCTGAAAATAATCTATCAGCACGAGATTCCTTTAAATGTTGTGTTGCTGATCTATTCTCAGCTTAAGTCAAATAGACTTTTTCCCATCTGTAATGTTTATTTCATCTAATTATAATCAGATAATTTAATTTAATCAGCATAAATAGTCCAAGAAAATTCAAAAATGCAGATTTTGTTTATATATATTGATGCCTTTGAGTTTTCTCCAGGATTGCTCTCTGCAGTGTCCTGTAAATTAATCTTCAGTTCCTGGAAAATGCAAGACAATCCTCGCAAGTTAGCAGCTCTAATGCTCAGGGCCACAGACTGGAGATATCCAAGAAACATTTGTAACACCTAAGTCAATCAAAACAAGTTTGCTTCACACTGATTGGATTATTCACTCTGCATCAATATTAGAGCAATATTTATTTTATTCACAACACAATCCATTTTATCCCACTATTGTTTCTAACATTCATCAGTGGAATAAAAGAATTGATTGTAAACTTTACCAATCTATGAAGTAGGTGATCTTACAAGAGTAGATTCCCATGAGTGAGTCATGAGAGACTTTGGAGTGGAGAATGTCACTCATTATCAGCCTCATTATTCTATAACCTTATTTCATTAACATGGAAGTTCCCATTCTACCTCCAGCCAGGCAGGAGTAAAATGCTGAGAATTCCTTCTACGAAATTCTGGTGACTCCAGCTCTCTGGATGTCTATCTTTGGCACCCAGGAGCAACTTCTCAGGACACGCTTCAGATCCTGTACCCCAAATCCACAGACATTAGCATCCAACATGTGCCCTTTCCAGTCCATGGGGACGCATTTCCAATGCACTTTCACTACACTTCTACATGTCAATGCTGTGCTATAGAGATCAATTTGCTGTGCTATAGACCTCTCATTGTGATGGTGCTACTTTATGAATGAATGGAAAATATTGCAGCATGTTGTCCCTTTCAAATAGAAGGTAGTAATTGCAATGCTTACTTTGGCATTTAATGAGGAAACTTAATATATATTTGGAAAAATGAAGTTGAGTCCGTATGTGATAGAGCAATGGTCCTGTATTCTCTCCTGAAATAGGATACTATGCAAACGAATAGGTATAGTCCTTCTCTGTTCATGAATGAAAATAATTTGTTATTTTAAAATAATGATTTGTATTTAATAGAGAGCTAAGCAGACTGATACATTAGCACTTTCCATAGTTGTCATGTACAACACCTTTAATTTTGCTCCATTTATTAGATGGCTGTTGAATAATATGTCTCTGACAACATGGCTTTTAAGGGACATACTCATGGTGTTATAACCATATTACGGCATGTGACCTAATGGTCTAAAACTCTCAGTCTCCATCTTACTGAGCTCTGTCCTCTTGCAGCATGACACTTTGAAGGAAGTATACTGCAAGATATCCGAATTACTTAGTTTGAGCACAGATAAGCAAGTGCCTGTGAGACCAATGCATATCTGTAAATACCAGGCACTGTAATAAAAGTTCATGAATTGTTCAGTACTATCTGACCCACATCTTATCTTTATGTTACTTGTGAAAAAATAGACTTTTAAATATCTACTCTAGTTCCAGAAGTAACCACTAACTGGTCCCTAGGTTATAGCCCCTTGCCGTCGACCCTGACAAACCCACTCACCTACCCCAATGCCAGATCCTAGACAAAAGCCCAACCCCATTGCTGAAGCAAACAACTCAATCTTCTGACAGATTGACAGCCCCTCCCCTGGTGCCAGTTCTGATATTGGCCCCTCCCCCCACTGATATTCCTGACATGCTCCCATCCCCATTTTCCTATGCCAACTCCCACTTCTCTGGGACCCAACGATGTCTGCACCCTCACGGGACCTGGTGTGCCAACACCACCATATCTCCTGCCAACCCAAACATAACCTGAAACACTTCATTACTTAGTCCCTTTCTAATCTTGCACTCCATTATCCTACTCACTTGGTACCATACATACCGGGCACTCTATCCTTATCCATCTGGCACTCCAACAACCTCTCACGCAGCTACATAATTACCCTTTCACAGAAGCCAGCAAAGTGGCTGTCTTTGATACTAGGTCTTTGAATCACAGAACCCACTGCTGTGGAAATGAGGCCTGGTTTTGATTGATAGTCCCCTGACTATCAGATACTGGGAGGGACATTCCAGAAGTAAAGTGCATTCTGCATTTCTGAAGGAACCCTGTTTGGAATCTGCCATCAGAAATGTGGAGCTCTTTCTTAATCTAAAAAAAGGTGAATTGGCAATCCGTGTATGAGTGTGACTCTTGGAAGATCTGACCTCAGTTTCTGCAAGCTACGATTATAAGACATTATTTCTGATCTGACTTCAAATTGGAGATGAGATGCGAGAAACCAAGTGATGTTAGATGACAAGAAAAATAATGTGAATAATGCAAATGCATCATTATATCGAAAGTGCGCAAACATGGACTTAAGGAAAGCAACACTTACGCTGCACTGTAAGTTACACAAACATTTCAAATTGATACATCTCTGCTGCAGAGAGCCATTGGTGGGTGATACAGACTGTAAAATAACAACAAGGCAGAAACATTAGAGACTCTAACAATATATGTTGCACCCTGGTTAGCAGAGATAAACTATAATCACTCTAATGCATCTAAAGCCATTTAGGATTAAATTGCCATGTCGTGGAGTCAATCTGATAAGCATGGGATGTTATATAGTTGCTATAAGGTGCAGAAAAGATTGGGCTGCCATTGGAAGGAACTAAGTTAATTACTTTATGTTACAGAAGACGGCTTAATGCAAGGTAAATTATATAAGTTAGCCTTGTTCCTAAATTCTAATCACTCATTAAGTAGTTAAAGATATCAAACTCTAAAAAGACTAACTAGCTAGTAGGTACTTAGAAATATTGTCTTTGGTAGTTAATTTCATTTTGGAAAATTTGAGATGTACATCACTTTTCTTCTTGAAGACAACATACAAACAGCCTTTCTGAGGCTAAGGGTGACTCACTTTTTCAACTGGTGAGAAAACGTGGAAATATTTATGGCAAAATCAATGCAGTCAACTCTGACACTCCATTTGCTCACAGTATATATAATTCCAGCAGGGAATGCTTCTGCAGTGCACCATGTAAATAAAGACAAGCAAAAAATGAGGGAAGTAGATTCCATTGCAAGTGAACCAACTGGCATTTTTACACACAGGAGTTTGTTTCTTGGAGATGAACAGGGCAGCATTCTCTGTCAAAGATAGTATGGGCTTGCATGCATTCAGGGAGTTAAATCCCTAAAAATGAAGTTATATTAAAGTTCTGACATCATCTCCCAGCCTTCATCAAGATGAGTTGGATGCTGAATAGCAAATTCACGGCTGCAGTGTAAGGTATTTAATTTATTTAAAAGGAAATTAGTTCCTGTTTTAATGAGTAATTCTGAAAATTACTAAAAATGCACCAATTTTCCAAGCTGTGTAGAACCCGCCAAGGTGTTGGAAAACTGACAGACAGAGGACACTTCGACCAGTCAATCTGAAAAAGCTACATGCTTGGCCACGTCAAACATTCCTGCTCAGATATGCCGTTTCAAAGATCATTTCCCCAATGCTTGGGAGGTCACTTCACTTGTCTCAAACTTCTCTCAGCTACAGCTACATTCCTCTGTTACCAGTATTCACCATGACATGGGGGCCAATTAGAAATCCTCCCTTTGGCAGAATCAGTGTGGCATCCCAAATGTTCTCCATGGTTGCCCAGGGAATTTGTTGGTGGGCTAATAATGCCTTGGCCAACTTAAAGAGAAGAAATGAGTATAGGAGTAGATCAAAGGGTCAGCCGAGCCTGCTCTACCATCTACTACATACGTAGTTGATCACCAGCTTTAATTCCACTTTGCTATCTGTCCTCATATCCCTCAGTGCAGTGAGAGAGAGAGCAGAGGGAGGGAGTATTATACTGTCTGGTAGACCCCTGATAGGCAAATGTAACCCACCAAACACACCCTTTTTGCCCATCCTTCTTTTCTGTCTGCCCACTCGCACACTGGCTGCCCACATTGACTGTATTGTAGCATGGATAGAATTATTAATTTAACAAATTCAGTCGGCTTTTATGAACTTATTTCCACACATGGGCTAGCAGCTGATTTTGACTCTGTATTGTGGAGGCAAGATCACAGGAGAATTGGAAACCACTAAAACTGTTTTATGTACCCAAGTAGATACTTACAAACTTTGTCTTCTGCAGTTAATTTTATTTTGAAAAACTTGAGATGTACATCCGTGTTCTTTGCGTGTGTGATCATAAAACCCCTACAATGTGGAAGCAGTCCATTCAGCCTATGGAGTCCATACTGACCCTTTGAAGAGTATCTGGCCTAGACTGACACCTCCCCAC
Organism: Ginglymostoma cirratum; assembly: GCA_024137785.1. NCBI lineage: Eukaryota > Metazoa > Chordata > Chondrichthyes > Orectolobiformes > Ginglymostomatidae > Ginglymostoma > Ginglymostoma cirratum. The sequence continues at coordinate 37,426,728 of JAHRHZ010000111.1, forward strand.
CCTATCCCTGCTGAAAATTCCCTGGCATGTAACATCCAGGCCATCATGTCTCATTCTTCTAAACTCCAGAGAATCTAAGTTTTTATCATATTCCAGGGACCACTCTAGTGATCATTTGCAATACCACCTCCGATGCAAGTATATCCTTCCTTCAATATGAAGACTTAACTGCATACAGTATTCCAGATATGATCTCATTAAAGACCTGCAATGACAAGAAGATTTGTTTATTTCTGCATTCCGTCCCCTTGCAATATAGATCAACATGTCATAAACCTTTCCAATTTTTTGCTGTTTCTACATGACAACTTTTTGTGATTCTTGCACAATAAACCCAAGCCTTTCTAAGCATTGACATTTGCAAGTTTCACACCTTTTAAGATATGTTCTTCTTTACCAATTTTTAAAGACCAAAGAGAATAACCTCACACTTCTGTAATTTATATTCTCTTTGTCCCCTTTTTTATTACAGTTTATGGTCCAGATGGTTTATGCTTGCAGGTGAGTATTAAGTTTGTCTGTCATTACTTCTGCTTCATTGAGATATCTATGTTTAATCTTCAGTGACCAGTGACATGGTCAAGATTCCACCCATCACTGTGGGTCTACCTGCACCCAAAGTGGCTCGCCATCAACTTTTCAAGGGCACCCAAAGATGAGCAATAAATGTTGGCCTAGCCATTGATGCATGCAGCGTCTGAATTAATCACTAAAGGTAAGAAGGTCAGATGCAGTAATGGTAATGTTGTTGAATATCAATGTGAAATGATAAGGTTCTCATTTGTTAAAGTTAGTCATTGTCTGGCATTTAGACAACTGTAAATATTTCTTGACATTTCTTAGCCAGAGCCTGAATGATCTTCCATAGGCAGTGTTAGAATGCTTCAGTGTCTGAGAAGTTGCTAACTGTATGATCATCAGTGAACACCCCTACTTCTGACCTTACAATGGAGGGAAAGTTGTTAATGAAGAAGGCGAATATCGTTCTGCCTAGGACACTATCCTGTGGAAATCTTGCAGAGATGTCCTGGAACTGAGAGAACTGGTGTCCAACAACCACGGCTTTTTGCTTGGGAAAAGTCCAACCAGTGAAATGTTATCTTGCTCATTGATTCTCATTGATTTCAGTGTTACTTGGGCTTCTTGATGCCTTACTCGCTCAAATGTTGCCATGAAAAGAACAGCCCTTCTAGATTCTATCTTCCCCACCAGCTTATCGGATGCAGCCACAGATCCCCTCAGAGAAAGCAGCAGTAAGGCTTCCTCCTGTACCCTACACCAGCTCAGACCCTGACATCTTAATGGGTGTATTAGCTAGAATACAATTGGGAGCCCATTCTTGTGAGCATATCACTTCCATATCTCTGCTGATGGCTGAGGAAGAAATGCCTCAGGGTTGTTGACACTCAGAGGACTCCTGGAGTTCAGGCATCTGCTCAGCCCCAGGCAGGAGAGGATTATATGGTGTTCAATATGAATAATGTCATCCCAATGAACAAACAGACGCGGAAGCAACAGGCAGTTTCTTGTCAGCATCAGACAAACTAACATGAATATTGGAGGACTCACAGCACAATTTGTACCATGGGTGTCCAGCTGCTTCCATGGACAAGTTAGCATCTTGAGACCTAGATCCAGCACAGTCTGGCATTTTATTGCTTTGGTCATGGGATCTCAGCTCCAATGTCAAGGCAACAGAGGGACAAGGAATCTTCAGCTACCTCCAGGGGCCCCATCCTCACAAGAAGTTAGGTTGTAACTGATTGAGGGAGCATCAGATGTTATGAAGGCTTCCAGTCAAAGCCTCAGATTGCACTTCGAGTTGACAGTCGGTGAAACATAACGTCACACAGCTCGTTTTCATTTTCTGACCTTCACAAAGAAGCCACGCCACTGTTGCTTTGACTGATGCTGCTGAAGGTCCTATTCCTTCTGAACAACTTCTGCGTGTCCTTACTCAAGCCCTATCCTACAGCCTCAGTTGTCCAGAATAGAGTTTCTGATGATCAAAGCGTATCCTTTGTTTGGAAGGTATTGGCACAAAGGCCCAGGCATAGAAACCTGCAGTTGATAGGCCATTCATTTTCCCTTGTTGGCCCCAGTGGAAGAAGATGCTGCATCACAGAAACAGAGGACATAGGGCATTATGACCAGAACTTCCAAATAGTATATAGCCTCACTGCCCTTCTCTCATCACTGCATTCGATGGAGGATGAGCAACTGTCACTCTCCTGCACCTTCACCATGTCATGAGAATACCTATGGCTAGAAGCTCCACAGTGGGGATTGGCTCTACATCCACGGGAGGTCAATGCACATGATCCTCACTCATTCATGTAGCAGCCTGAGTGCAAAGGACACAGAGACAACCCATAGAGTCTGTGCCTAGATCCATTGGAGACTGTTTCCAATTCGCAAATGCGGGCGATATCTGAAAGAAAGCATCTCCTCAGTTGTGTGATCGTTCAGGAGTCACAGTATAAACAAGTAACATTCAAAAGGCATCCTCCAAACACTGGGATGTGGAGACACCCGATAAGGAGGTCTATGCTAGGCTTTCACATGGACATTGTTGCACATTATTGCTCTGTTTCAGATCTCCATTGCTCAAATCTTCCAGCACACATAATGTGAGAGATTGTTTATACAGCAGCGATAATGAGGACCTCTAATCCCATCCCAACCCCACAGTGCTCAAGAAGGGTAAATTACAGAAAGGATAGTTAATGGTCCATGGTGTGACATGATCAGCTCCTGCAGGCTATAAGAGTTGATTTGATTTGATTTATTATTGTCACGTGTACCTAAATACAGTGAAAAGCTTTGTTTACGAGCACTACAGGCAGGTCATAGTAAGCAAAGACATACAGAACATACAGTGAGAAAAAAACATAGTCAGAGGCATACAGGTTACGTTACACAGGGAGTGCATTGGGCAAGATCAACATTAGCAAGATCAACATTATTTGAAGTTAGCGAGTCTATTCATTAGTCCAATAATGGCTACGAAGAAGCTGTTCTTGAACCTGCTGATGCATGTGCTCAAGCTTCTGTATTTTCTACCTGACAGAAGAGGTTGTAAGAGATCATTACCCTGGTTAGATGACTTTGGCAGCTTTTCTGCAGCAGCGAGCTGTGTAAATAGAGTCCATGGAAGGAAGGTTGGTTTCTGTGATGGTCTGAGCTGTGTACATAGTTTCTTACAGTCCGGGGCAGAGTAGTTGCATACCAGGCCATACGCACCCAGACAGTTTGCTTTCAGTGTTGTATCTGTGAAAGTTGGTGAGGGTCCTTATGGACATGTCAAATTTCCTGAGCTGCCTGAGGACGAAGAGATGTTGTTGTGCCTTCATACCGTGGGAAGTCCAGGGCAGGTTGTTGGTTATCGTCACTCTGAGGAACTTGATGCTCTTCCCGACCTCTCAACCCCAGCTCCATTGGTGTAGATAGGGACGTGTTCTCCTCCTTTCTTTTTGAAGTCGATGATCGGTTCTTTATTTTTGCTGAAGTTGAGAGAGTGGTCGTTCTCAGTACACCATGTCAGCAAGCTCTCTGACTCCTTTCTGTATTCTGACTCATTGTTGTTTAATACTTTGGAAGGTGCCTGCTACTCTAGCAATGAGGCTGAATCTCTTCAGCTCACCAGACATTGCTTGGATCGCACAGCTGTTAGCTGGATTGAATTGTAATATGGAATGAGTGTTTGAGGCCAGGATTTTTAGTTGACACAGTTGGTCAATGTGTGAAGTTTCCATGTTGTATTATGTGATAACAGATATGCTTCATCTATACCGTGAGGCTGTCTGTTTGATGTAATTATCTTTGAAGTGGTGCCCTCACTGACAAAAGCATCAACTCTGTATACTCGAGGCAACCATTTTCATTTCCATTGCATATTTGCGACTTGAATGGGGTTGGAACATAGAACAGCTTATGCTTCATTACAGAGTGAGATACTAGCTCGGACTCTCAGTCTAAGTATACCCCATCATGTTCCATTCTTCCTTGACCATTCTGTCAACACCGTTCCCGTGCAATCTTTCAGTTTAACTGTTCTTCTGCACTCTTTACAACCTGAGCTTCAGACCTGCAGGTTAGTTATGCCAAAACTAGCCATGAACTACACCTTGATTACAGCCTGGGTGATTGTGAGAGTTGATGAACCCCTACCTGCAGTACCCCTTGCTTTCCTACATTCCAACATCTCCCACTCGTATATCTTGAGTGCCCCCAACTTCATAATTATAATTTTCTCTGCCTCCAATTCCTACAACTGCCTTTCCCAGCAGCCACACCACAGCAATAGTCTCAGGTAATCCTCCAATCTATCCTCTGTTGACTTATAGTGACAGACCCTGTGCACTGAACAAGGGGTGCTCTCCAGACCAACTTGGAGAGATAGCCCTGAAGGATTAAATAGCAGATCCTTGACTGATACCTGTTCTGACAACTGAGTTTCCATAAATCTCTGAACTGGTTGAAGTGGAATCTACAGGGCTGACCATGGCCCAATCTAGCCTACTGCCCAGACTGTAGCCACCAGGCGTCCTTGACTTTAAACACCCCAGGTGGCTGACTGACTGTGTCCAATCCTCTGGATTGCCCACCGAGGATAACTTGAGATGTTTGTGGAACTGCTGTGTGAGGTGTTGCCTGGAAGAGCAAGCTTTGAGGTGCAGCCACTACACACCTGCTCTGACTCTCATATCAGGACCTGTCATCATCTAGATTCTATCCCTTGCATCAGAGAATGGAAAACTGACCATCAATGAGGTGAGATTAGCTACTACTGAGATGTAAATACATGCAAATCGATTGACAGCTGCTCTCTAGAGAGGTTCTTGTCTTGCTGTTCAAAATCTGATCGAAGAATCAGACTTCATTTTTCTTGACATCAAGAATTTCTCTGAACTCGCTCTATCTTTCCAATTGATTCACTGTTGCCCATGTTGTTCACAGGCTGGGAAAATTCAGCCCATAGACGCCAATGCTGAGACCAGCTTTTTTTTTGTCCTTGTATTCATTAATTCAATCTACTTTCTACCAGATGCCATGGTGGGATTTGATCTTTTGTCTCCAAAGCATTTGTCAACATCTCTGGTTTACTGGCTTATATTTCCATGCCAGCAAATGTGTTTTAATTACTTAAAAGGTACTTAAATGGTAAAAGGTGAGGGAGATAATCAATGCATTTAACTAGAGATATTCTATCTAAATTGATCTTTGACTGGACTAACAGCCTATGAAATAACAATAGAAATATTCACACAAACGAATTAGCTGCCAGCAATTTCTGCAATACTGTGTATATTGATGAATCTGCAAAAACATTTGGGAAAGATTGTGGAGGGGGTGGAATGGTTGGCAGTGCTGAGTGGTATAGTAAACACACAAAGCCCGGAGCACTGTGAAAAACAAATAGATTGTAACAGCTTAAGAAATGTTTATCAGGTCTGCAAGGTTTAGCACACTGTAATCTGATTAAAAATAGCATAGCATGCGATCTAGAAATAACCAGACTCATCTCATTTCGAATCATAGTTGAACAGAGGTGTTTATTATAGGTCTCTCCTTTGCAAACTGCTCATTAAAAGCACAGTAACATGAGAGCAACTACGAATAAATTATTTTGGTATAAATAAATGCTGCAGCTTCCCTTCAATCTACCTGTCCAGATTATACCTTAAATTTTAGAAGAAAGTGTTGTCTTTTTTGCCTGCTTTTGTGCTCACAAATTGGAATAGCATCCGTGTCAAAAGAATGAAATAGTTCCCCACTTTATATCAGTAATGCCATAAAAGTCAAGTATGACACAAGTTCATGAATTGCAAATGTTGCAATATCTCAGTCTCGGAAAACATGTACTGTGGAAATAAAGGTACCTTCTTATCTTTTTGCTTCTCATTCTTATCATCAATGTCAAAATATGGATATCACATTATTCGTAGTAGTAAGGTTCCTATTGTCTGATCTCGATGATACATGTGGAATGGTGGCTGTAATCTGTTATCATGTTCATGTGGTATGCTTGAAGGAAAATGAGATGTGGAGGTACATTATTACAGTAGAATTTGAAACAAGAAATACAAAAGAGAATAAGTACAATTTATATGTACCATATATGATGTTCAGAAATGCTCTCATTGGAAAGATTTTAGAATTAATAATTGTTATTTGATTAAATAGTATTTGTGTTGGTCTTTTTTCAAAAAGTCAATCATCAGTTAACATTTTCTGAATGCATTTTTGCACATGAAAATATAAAATGTTTTGGAATCCTGGTCTGGATTTTCATGGCTTTGGAGTCATTTAACTATTGCTGGTAGGGCCTCATTTCAGAATTCTCACCCCAAATTTCAATGACTCAGGACAAGGGTGTGGGTAATGAACACAAACCCCACACTCCTGACCTGTCCTCCTCTGTGGAAGGGATAGGCACTTCCCACTTCTCCCAGTTTTCAAGGAATCGGGCGAGTTTCTCCATGACTCATGCTCCATGGTCCCGCAGAGAAGTCACAAACCATAATTTGGATTCAGAAACCTCGAGAGTAAAGTTTCAAAGGTCTTCCCCATGACCCTTTCATGCCAGGCCTTGTCCCCACCCCAAGGCCCTTTATGGCTCACCTTGTCAATTTATGCCCCCACAGCCTCTCATATTCTCCATGCTAACTCATGGGGGCTGGGTGGGTATCCTTCTAGTTTCAATTCACAGTGTACCATGTTGGGGAACAGTTAGCGCAGTTGACTGGGCAGCTGGTCTGCATTGCTAACAATGTGGGTTCAATTCCTGCACCAGCTGAGGTTACCACGAAAGATTTCTCATTCTTAACCTGTCCCCTTATCTAGGACATGATGGCCCTCTGGTTAAACCATTACCAGCTGTCATTCCATAATGAGAGAGTAGCCTGGGGGGAATGTGGGGGCTTTTAACTTTTATACACCATGTGCAAAACCAATGAAACTGTGTAGAATTTCAATGTTTCTCTGCTGGATATTAAAATGTGTGAAGTGTTCGAAAAGTCTGTTATTGGTGCTCTAATGGTCTGTCTGATTTATTCTTTTAAAGATTTGAGACAATAGAAGTTCTTTTTTTTAAAAGAAGATTTATTAATGTGTATTTAGTTTCTTCTGTGCAATTCCACACAAGACATTGTTAATAGATAGTTTATTTGTGTTATGTTCTTCTTTTCAGCATAAAGCTACCAATTACTTGACAAGGATTGATGAAACAATAACATGGTCTCTTTAGTTCAAGGCAGAGTTAAGTAAGAGGCTAGGTTCAGTACATCTGATATCTAAATCTGCTGACCTTACAAAATTTTTATTTATTCATTCACTACTAGTGATTGACAACAGTTTAAGATGTGCTCCCTTAAAGGTACATATACATCACACCATAACTACAAAAAATGGTCCATACATTGAGTTATTGGGTGAGTGGGAATGGAAGTGCTTTGAGTCATGCAGAGAATATGAGGAACTTTGTGGCAAGGTGAGGATCATGTATTGACATGGGAACTTTCAGGGCCATGAGGTTAGGTGAGGTCATGAGTTGTTATGGAAAGGTAACGGGTATGAGGAATTAAGGCTAGATGGCCAAAGTGCCTTAAATACAACTGAAAAAAAAATGAGTGGACTTCTAATCAGCTTGCGTAGGTATTTTGATACCTTCCCACCATGGTCATCCAAACACTACTTCTGGGACTCCATTCTGCACCCCACCCTCAGTGTGAAGATTACAGCATTTTGGGATCTTTCTACCAAGGCTCAAAAAGGAAGAAGCTATTTGCCTCCATCATGAAAATCTGGTCCTTCAATTTACCATTGCCTATGATACCTATAGAGTCAAGGTTATACTTTAGCCTTCAGTTGTCTATGTGATTATCATTACAATAGAATATATTGTGAATTTAAGGTGAAATGAATAGGGTAATTTTTTTATGCCGGGAAAAACAATCACGGTTTAAAGATCGACTTCAGCTTTGTCTCAAAGCGGCAACCACAGAATTATCTTTTGAAATGTCCTGCTTTTGGAGTGATGAAACTGTAAAGTAGATACCAGGTTAAAAGTAGCTTTGTTTCTAAACTTTTTTTTGTGTGGGGTTGTTGGTGAGAAAATCCTTATTTGAGGCCCATCCTTAATTATCTTCGAATTGATAGGCCTGCAGAGGACTCGAGTCAACCATATTGTTGTGGGCCTGGATTTGTCAGCCAGATTGGTAACGTTGGCAGATTTCCTCCCCTGAAGGTTGTTAGTGAATCAGATGAGTTTTTACAGAAAGAAATGTTAGTCATCATGACCACCATTACCTAGATAAATTTTCTGCTGTAGATTTTTTAATTGAATTTAAATTACACCAATAACCATCGTGGAATGTGTACATGTTTCCCTAGAGCATTAGCTTAGGCCTCTGGATTATTAGTCCCAGTGTAATTACCATGGCACTACGATCTCTTCTATTTTGCACATTGTCAGATGAATTAGTGAATATATTTAAAAAATACTTATTGTACTGAATATTTAGATGCATAACATTTATGAAATCCATGTAATTCTCACATAGATAATCACAGATAATTGATACGGTTGGAATTATCTCTCACGAGAGCATGTAAGATTATTGTGCATGCAAAATCTCGACTTAAATGTCTCTTACATAACCATCATGAATAAGAAAAAGGGAGAGATCTTTGGAAATGATTTTTGTAGCAAAGAAAGAAACATTATGTTATGCAGAACAAGTGCTAGGAGCATAGCCATTTAATCTGAAACACCAAGTATATGTTTAACCTGCAGCTACATCAAGTATATTATTTCACTATTCATCCAGACCAGCTTAAAATCCAGAGTTCATTGGGAGTGACTCTGATATTTTGGTTCTCTAACCAGGATCCAAGGTCTAAATTTACTCCTGATGCATATGTCTAAGAGGCTATGAGTGTGGGAAACCTGATGCAGTTAAAGTGAACTCAGGCACTTCTCTGAGCAGTTTTGATCCTTCCATGTGATACAGGGCTCCAGAGGATGTAAATCAGCCCCTGAGGGATAACCACCAATCAGATGGAGCAATGCACTGACAGGAATGCTCCAAGGCCTTTTCCAGAGGTTTAATTTTGGAGTCCTGGAGGCAGCTGACTAGGGTATTCACGGGGAGGGAGATTCATGGGGAGGAAACCCACAGGTGAAGAGCAGGCAGAGAGATTGAATGTAAGAGCAGGTATCTTGCTGGTTAGTAAGAGATTCCTTCATATGAACAGATGGGCAAATTTGCTGGAGCTTGTTGGCTGACATTTGGGATCAAGACACTTGTCTAAGTCTCATACAGTCCCTTAGCCACCACTAAAGTCTGGTGAACTCAGTGATAATTAGCTCATTTATGAACTTAATTGGCTTCCCACCACCAGTAGATAGAATTCCCACGCCAGGCAGTTCCCACTGCTGACTAAATTAGGGACAGTTATTGTGATACTATTAATCAGAGGTAATAAGATATTTGTTATCTCCAATCTCTCCACTGGCATCTTGCTCACTCTAACTGATGCAACAAAATTCAGCCCATTATGTCAATGGCCACATGTGGTCTATAGTGGGTACAGTTCAATGTGATAAATTATTCTTTCAACTCGTCCTTTTTTGACCCCCTTTATTCATTCACAAGATGAGGGCATCACTGGCTAGATGGCATTTATTGCCCATCCCTAATTGCCCAGGGAGAGTTAAGAGTCAATCACAGTGGGCACATGTAGGCCAGACCAGGTAAAGATAGCAGTTTCCTTCCTTTTCAGAACATTAGGGAACCAGACGGGTTTTGTCAACAATCGACAATAGATTCACGGTCATCATTAGACTCTTAATTCTATTATTTTTATATTACATTGAAATTCCAACGTCTGCCATGACAGGATTTTGAACCCAGGTCCCCAGAACATTAACAACAACTTCTGAGGAAAGGTCACCAGACCCGAAACGTTAACTCTGTTTTTAACTTCACAGATGCTGCCAGGTCTGCTGAACTTTTCCAGCAACTTTGTTTTTGTTCCTGATATACAGCGTCTGCAGTTCTTTCGGTTTTTACTTTCCCCAGAACATTATCTGGGTCTCTGAAATAACAGTTTTAACAATAATACCACTAGGCCATTGCCTCTGCTGAGATAGAAAATCTCATATTTACACCAGCTTTGCTTCAATTCCCTGCTAAGAATCAATGAGTCCCATCAAACTTGTGCAAATAAGTTTTCGCAATTACTGTAGATTTGACAGACTATTTTGCGACACACTTTCAAAAGAGCCTCAGTTGGCAAATGAGGCAGAACCTGTCTTTTTAAAAAATCAGTGCCTATATAGGACAGGCCAAAGGACTAAAACTTAATGATGGTATTCAGGAGCTGCATGAGAAGATAGACTGTATAAGATGGGCTGAAGGGCTAAAATTGTTGATGATACTCGACAAGCTGCACGACCTTGGATAAGAACTGTGAACAATCCCATTCGTGCTACAGACAGAACAATTAAAAAACTTGTTTTCTGTACCAGCCAGCAGTTTCATCTCCTGTATCTGTTGTTTTCCGTACTGGATGTTTTGTGGTATCACATGAGAAAGAGTGAGAATTTTCTTCCAAGGCTGTTGGACTTCATCTCAGATCGCGATCCTGCACGGTGCCTGGAATGAGCTTAAGCCTCCATCCCAGCCATTGATCAAGGGGTCCCCGGGAGCAGAGGGATGTGAGACTTTTCATTTATTATTACCATTACTATCATTTATTATTACTTAATAAACATTCATATTTAAGCAAATTGCTGTTGTTGAGCCTTCTCTTAACTATATTTACCCAAATCTGAAAAGAACCGCTTGGATACGCATTGTAATCCATGACAGTGCCCAAATTCTGAAATTGCTGGAGAAGCTCAGCAGGTCTGGCAGCATCTGTGGAGAGGAAGCAGAGTCAACATTTCAAGTCCAGTGACCCTCCTTCAGGATGCTGCTAAAGATATTGCCAGTCTTGCTGAATTTCTCTGACAGTTTCTGTTTTGTTTCAGATTCCCAGTAAATGAACTTTTTAGGTTTTTTTGTGTTTTTTTTAGTGCCCAAACTCTCTTTGAAATAACTGAATTGATTCTTCATTTTCCACATTTTATTTTATTTGTGGTTTCTCAATATCACAATAAGAATGAATACTCAAGTACCACAGATGTTAATATTTTCATAATGAAGTTTTCGGAGATAATTGACTTCTGATATGCACCTCAATGTTTAGAATCGTACAACTTACTCACAAAATGACCAGTCTTGCTTTACCTGCTAATAGTAGGAACTTAAACAAGCAAAACAAGAAACTTTAACATGTAAATGGGATGAATTTTCATTAATGTTTGACTGTCTGTAAGAGTATTTTTCTTACTTATTTTTCTTTGTAATGAAATTGTTCCATTCATTCTCGCCTATAGCAATATTGTTTATGTTTTATTTTTGTGCAATAATCTTTTAAGTTCTATTGTTAAAAGTACATTGGCAGCCTCTTGGAAATATGTTCAGTGAAGAGCGTCATAGTAAGCAAAAAGAAAAGTAAACATGTGGGCTATCAATATATTTATCTATATGAGATATGGGGAGAGGCTGGATAGACTGGGACTTTTTGCACTGGAGTGTAGGAGGTTGAGGTTGTAGGAGGTATAGAGCTTTATAAAATCATGAGGGGCCTAGAAAAGGTGAATGGCAGGTGTCTTTTCCCAAGGGTGGGGGATTTCAAGACTAGGGGACATTTTTAAGGTGAGAGGAGAAAGATTTGTAAAAGACATGAGGGCAATCTTTTTACACAAAGGGTGGTTTGTGTGTGGAATGAACTTCCTGAAGAAGTAGTGGATGTGGGTACAGTTACAACATTTAAAAAAAACACTTAGATTAGGGCATAAATAAGAAATGTTTGGAGGGATATGGGCCAAGTGCAGGCAGGTGGGACTAGTTTAGTTTGGGGTTATGGTCGATATGGACTGGCTTGACCAAAGGGTCTGTTTCCATGCTGTATGACTCTCTGACTCTAAGGCAGGTTTCACTATGGAATGTGAGTCGACCAGTATTGCCAACAGCTGTGATCAATATACAATGCGCTTTCTGCAAGGGTGTGGAAGCATTAGACCATGATGCAAATGAATATGATCTCAGTAACATGGCACTTCTATTATGCGGAACAATTTAAAGTTGAGACTTCTAATTGCAGAAGAGTGGACATTATAATCAAGATCATGCAGGTACTGAACAGATTAAATAGAGAGAAACTGTCTCCATTGGCAGAGGGATTGAAAATCAGATTTCAGGTAATCAGCAAAAGAAGCAACGGCAATATGAGTAAGATCCTTTTTATGCACTGACAGATTGGTATGTAAGAACACATTGTCTCAGTGTGTGACAGAGGCAGGAACAAACATCAACTGAGAAAGGGAATGAGATCATTATCTGAAGAGGAATAATTTTCAGGGCTGGAGGGAAGTGGCTGGAGGAGCGACATGAGCTGAATTGCTCTTGCAAAGACCCTGAGCAGAAATGACAGGCCCAAAGGCTTCTTCCTGCGTTATAATCGTTGCATTAGCAGAATCTTCCCACTGCCTGAATGATGTGGGCAATAACGAGGTATTTGGAAAATATGGTGAAAATAGAAAAAAATGAGATTCTCGATGTTGAGAATAAAGGTCAAACTTTTCACACAAGGTTTCAACAAGGGACTTACTTGCATGCATTAATATCTCATTAATATCTGATCTTGCTGCACGTGTATGAAGTTGGCTTTATCAGGCAGCAAAGAGGGACAAGATGTTGTCAATTCCCAACATCAAAGTCTGAGAGGTTACCTGACAGCTGCATCTTCCCCGGGAATACATCTCGGCCAGCATTCCCTAACATCCCAAGACATGGTACAAAGGCAGCAACTGCCTGCATGTTCTATCCATGGAGTTTGGCATTGAGAGGGCACCAGTTTCAATACATCATCATTGCACGTACAAGACTCACTTTGAATGTAGCTCAGCTTTTTATAATTGCAGCTCGGAGCTCACTGACACTTTACATTGCATAGCGTCTGTGAAATCACTTTATGTACAGTTATGGGCACCCATCCCATGCATCAAAACAAAGTGTTTCTTAAGGGTCCTCAGTTGGTCTCTTAGCACTCACCTATTTTGCGCTTACATAGATGCTCATAGAATCCCTGCTTTGCCTTTTTTGTACATTGCTCTTCATTCAGAACTTTCTTACCCACGGCAATTCTGTCTGGCCTTGCCTTTCAGTACAGACATAAAACTGGGCATTTTTTCATGTTGCCCACCAGTGATCAGATGAGAGGTTGGACATTTTACTGTGCTCTGCATCATACACACAACTATCCCACATAGCAAACGCAACAAATATGTGTCAACAAAATAATCAAGACTCAATATCTACAGGGAGTAGTCCTTAGTCTAGAAAAGGGACATATCATTAGTCAGCAAATTCCACACAGCAGTTCCAGGGCATTGGCCCATCTCAGTCCATGAGCATAGTCAGTGGCTGTCCGGGGAGTAAGCCACAGTCATTCCAATAAGTCAAGTGTGACTAGTTGGAATTCAGAAGTAAATCTGTTTGGACTTTTGCGGAGATGAGTTAGTGGTCTAGTCATCATCTAAACCATCCAAGCCCATTATGAGAATGGAACCAGTTTTGGAGACCCGCTGTGCAGTGTTGCAGTGAGAGTGAGGTCACAAAGAGAAGATGATATTGATTACCGTGGCCATGAGCAGAAGGATTAACGTTCTAATGGCATTGTTGGATGTTCTTCTGGACAGTGGATGCTGCACTGACCTGGCTGAGAACATCAAGCGAAACTGGCAGGGTCTAGTGCCATAGCATCCCCTGGCAGTCCTGAGGAAAGAGGATAGCCTTGCCTTCCATCATTTTATCCAGCAGGACCTCCAGGTCATTGTCAGCAAACCAACGTGCCAATATTACTCTATTGGTTGTCTTCTGTGGAATTCTTCACACATTGGTTAAGATTTGGACTGTGGAGTCCAGTTCATGCAGTGCATTATTTGAACTGGTGTTGAAATGAACTTTAAATATGTCACCCATGGCGTGGACACTGGTAAGTCCTGGCAGCTGAGGTCCTGTAGTTGCTGACCATGAGCACATTAATGTGTCAAAAAATGAGCGACAACTCAGAGAGAAAACCTCCTCAAAATTCCCAGAAATTGACAGTCAAAATTTGGGGAATTCCATTCACACAATTCTACATTTCTTCGGTGAGGCGTAAACCTATGACCTTCTGACAGAGAGAAAACAATGTTTCAACTAGGACGAGAGCAGCTCTCTGTTACAGCAATCACACATTTATATTGAAGCAATGAATGGATATAAGAGAATGTTGCATGCATTCATATGTGGGTAAATATTAATTTCAAACTTCCAGTATCTGGTTGAATTGTAATATTTCCTGTAAAAATATCCATTTGGCTACAAAAATGAAAGTTACATACAATACATGGATAAATGAGATTTTCATTCATATCATTAGCAGCCTGATGTTCAAACTACAAAAATTCAGTTTTGAAAGTGGCGCAAGTTGTGCCTTGGTTCATTAAAAGAGATAAAGGCATAGAGATATATAGCACGGAAACAGACTTTTCAGTCCAACTTGTCCATGCCGACCAGATATTATACATAAATGTAATCCCATTTGCCAGCATTTGGCCCATATCCCTCTAAACCCTTCCTTTTCATATACCCATCCAGATGTCTGTTAAATGTTAAAATCATACCAGTCTCCACCTTTTCCTCTGGCAGCTCATTTTATACACGTGCCACCTTCTGCCAGACAAAGTTCCCCCTTAGGTCCCTTTTATATCTTTCCCCTCTCACCTTAGACTTCTAACCTCTAGTTTTGGATCCCCCATCCTGGGAAAAAGTCCTGACCCATTTACCTTATTTATGCCCCTTGTGATTTTATTAATGAGTACTTGCGTTAGTATTCACTGAGGAGATGGACATGATGGATGTTGAGGTTAGGGATAGATTTTTGATTACTCTAGGTCAAGTCAGCATAAGGAGGGGGTAAGTGTTGGGTATTCTATAAGGCATTAGGGTGGACAAGTCCCCAAGCCTGGATGGGATCTTTCCCAGGTTTCTGAGGGAAGCCAGTGTAGAAATAGCTGGGGCTTTAACAGATATCTTTGCAGCATCCTTGAGCACAGGTGAGGCCCCGGAGAACTGGAGAATTGCTAATGTTGTCCCCTTGTTTAAGAAGGGTAGCAAGGATAATCCAGGTAATTATAGACCAGTAAGCCTGACGTCAGTGGTGGGGTAGCTGCTGGAGAAGATACTGACAGATAGGATCTTTTTACATTTGGAAGAAAATGGGGTAATAGTGATAGGCAGCATGGTTTTGTGCAGGGAAGGTCATGTCTTACCAACTTGATAGAACTCTTTGAGGAAGTGACAAAGTTGTTGGATGAGGGAAGGGCTGTGGATGTCATATACATGGACTTCAGTGAGGCTTTTGATAAGTTTCCCCATGGTAGGCTGATGGAGAAAATGAAGTTGCATGGGGTCCAGGGTATACTAGCTGGATGGATAGAGAACTGGCTGGGCAACAGGAGACAGAGAGTTGTAGTGGAAGGGAGTTTCTCAAAATGGAGAACTGTGACCAGTGGTGTTCCACAGGGATCTGTGTTGGGATCACTGTTGTTTGTGATATACATAAATGATCTGGAGGAAAGTATAGATGGTCTGATTAGCAAGTTTGCAGATGACACAAAGATTGGTGGAGTAGCAGATAGTGAAGGGGACTGTCGGAGAATACAACAGAATATAGATAGATTGGAGAGTTGGGCGGAGGAATGGCAGATGGAGTTCAATCCAGTCAAATGCGAGGTGATGCATTTTGAAAGATCCAATTCAAGAGCGAACTATACAGTAAATGGAAAAGCCCTGGGGAAAATTGATACACAGAGAGATCTGGGTGTTCAGGTCCATTGTATCCTGAAGGTGGCAACGCAGGTTGATAGAGTGGTCAAGAAGGCATACGGCATGCTTTCATTCATCGGATGGGGCATTGAGTACAAGAGTTGACAGGTCATGTTGCAGTTTTATACGACTTTGGTTCAATCACATTTAGAATACTGCGTGTAGTTCTGGTCGCCACATTACCAAAAGGATGTGGATGCTTTGGACAGGGTGCAGTGGAGGTTCACCAGGATGTTGCCTGGTGTGGAGGGCGCTAGCTATGAAGAGAGGTTGAGTCGATTAGGATTATTTACACTAGAAAGATGGAGGCTTCGGGGACTTGATTGAGGTCTACAAAATCATGAGAGGTATAGACAGGGTGGATAGCAAGAAGCTTTTTCCCAGAGTGGAGGATTCAATTACTAGGGGTCACGATTTCAAGGTGAGAGGAGAAAAGTTTAAGGGAGATATGCGTGGAAAGTTCTTTACGCAGAAAGTGGTGGGTGCCTGGAACACGTTGCCAGCGGAGGTGGTAGAGGCGGCCACGACAGCATCATTTAAGATGTATCTAGACAGATACATGAATGGGCAGGGAGCAGAAGGATACAGATCCTTGGAAAATAAGAGACAGGTTTAGATAGAGGATTTGGATCGGCGCAGGCTTGGAGGGCCGAAGGACTTGCTCCTGTGCTGTAATTTTCTTTGTTCTTTGTTCTTTAAACCTCTGTAAGGTCACCCCTCAGCCTCCGACCCTCCAGGGAAAATAGCCCCAGCCTATTCAGCCTCTCCCTATAGCTCAAATCCTCCAACCATGGCAATATCCTTGTAAATCTTTTCTGAACCCTTTCTAGGTTTCACAACGTTCTTCCTATAGCAGGGTAACCAGAATTGCACTCAATACTCCAAAAGTGGTTGAACCAATGTCCTATACAGCCACAACATGACCCCCCAACTCCTATACTCAATGCACTGACCAATACAGGCAAGTGTACCAAACACCTTCTTCACTATCTCCCTGCGACTACACATGTGTAGTTCTAAACTATTACATTTTAGTCGACAAAGTATAAATCCATGAATTTTGTTGGAAATATTACATTCTGTAGGATCTGCTGAAAGTTATTCATGTGGGTGATAACCTAAACTCAGGCAGGGTTGTGAACTGACAAGAACATTCTTTTGGAAGCTGATGGTGAAAAAATTATAATACTTTGATCTGGATCCATCAAGCAGGCATAATTCAAGATTAAAGCACATGGAATGCACAAATATTCCTGAGCAGTGATCTTTTACTCCACTGGCATCAAACCTGTGAGAGCATTGTTGAAGAAATTAAAGAAATTAACTTTTGAAAATGGACAACTGTGACTCAATGATTCAGACCCCTGACACCTCAAGTCCTGGACTTCAATCAGCTGGGTAGCAGAATTGGTTGGAGAACCATTACAGCAGGGATGCCATATGTCCAGCAGAGCAACAGTTAATGATCTTAGCAAAGAAACAGCTTTGGGAGCCCCAAATTCAAGGCAATTTTTTGCTAATTTTCCTCAACCTCACTGGTCAAAGCGGCTTGACATATAATTCCAGGGTTTTGATCTAGTGACAACTGTGACATATTTCTAAGTCAGGATTGTGATGGGAACTCGTAGCTGGTAATATTCCTGTGTATTTTGCCACCTTTGTCCTTCTACATGGCAGTGTTGTGGGTTTGGTAGTTATTGTCTAAGGGGCTTTGCTGAATTTCTGCAGTGTATCTTGTAAACGGTACACATTGCTGATACCGAGCGCCGGTGTTAGAAAGAGTGAATGTTTGTGCATGTGGTGCCAATCCAGGGCTAGTAGGAACTGCCGATGCTGGAGAATCTGAGATAACAAGGTATAGACCTGGATGAACACAGCAGGCCAAGCATCATCAGAGGAGAAGGAAAGCTGATGTTTCGGGTCTGGACCCTTCCCCAGACCCGAAACGTCAGCTTCCTGCTCCTCGGATGCTGCTTGGCCTGCTGTGTTCATCCAGCTCTACACCAATCCAGGGGCCTGCTTTGTCTTGGGTGGCATCAAGCTCCTTAAGTGTTGTTGAAGCTGCACTCATCTCAGTGAATGGAGAGCCTACCACTGTGCTCCTGACTTGAGACTTACCTATTGGCAGGCTTTTGGAACGTCAGAAGGTGAGTTACTTGCTGCAGGATTTCCAGCCTCTGAGCTTGTGATCTTGATTTTGTAGTCATGTATCTGAATGGCACGTCCAGTTCAGGTTCTGGTCAATGGTAACCTCCAGATGTAGATAGTGGGGCATTGCTGATGATAATGCATTGAATGTTAAGGGGTGTTGGTTAAATTCTCTCTTATTGGACGTGATCATTGCTTGGCACAGATGTTACTTGCCACTTGTCAGCCCAGACCTGGATACCAGGTCTTGCTACATTTTGACATGGACTGCTTCAGAGTCTGAGGTGAAGAGGACTGAATGGTTTGTGCAATCATCAGTGAACATCCCCATTTCAAACCATGATGGAGGGCAGGTCATTGATGAAGCAGTTGAAGATGGTAGTGCCTATGATACCATCCTGAGGAATTCCTGGAAAGCTGTCCTGGAACTGAGATACCTGGCTCCAAAAACCACAACCGTTGTGTCAAGAGGACTCCGACAAGCACAGCAGCTCCCGTTCTCCTCAATGTTTCTGCAGACTTCGGGTTGGTCAGTTTGCAGTTATTGCTCTTACCATGCTGCAGCTTAGCTGTGCAGGCCTCCTGCTTCTGGTGCGTGCTGCTGTTGTTTTCTCCCACTCCTCATGGCGCCAGTCCCACCTTCTTCTTTTCAACCTGCACTCAGAACTTCTGGGGCAGCCTCCAGAGGATGTCACTGGCTCCCACTGTAGGCCCAATCAACAGAATTTGATCGGTAACCATGAGGCATGTCCACAGAAAGTGTTCCACAGGAAGTGGGGCCCAACTTCAAGTCCCGAGCCAAAGACCAGAGATGGAGGCAGTTCAGTTCCCTAGCCGCACAAAGAACGGGTTTCAGAAGTACTGTGGTGGTGTAGCCGTAGAACATGTGATATGCTATAACCCTAAATGTGATAGAACAAACTACCCCAGCATAGATTTCCGTTTTACCAATAGAGGAACATTCTTATGCCCCATAGTTGAGTTAGGTAAAAGTCATGGCATCAGTGGCTGACATCCTGCTTTTGAATAAAACTAAGGAATGATGCAATTTTTCTTTTAAAAAAATCCACATATTGTTTTGAAACGCTGCTACAGAGATTGATAGATTTAGGAGAAACAGAAGTGTTTTGGGTTATATCACTATTGTTTTCTTTCATTCATGTCTTCAGTCAAATGTCCTTGCATATTTTTAATGAACCTGTTCAGAGTTGCTATCGCACACCTCGAGAGCAGAGGGGATTTGAACTGGGGCCAAATTTGTCTTTTATCCTTGCTTAAAAGCAGTTTTCAACAACCATGAATGCCCATAATTTCCTCAAAACTTGAAGAGCAAAACACTGAAGTGTTCAAAGTTGACAATTGTGTTCTGAATTAATACATGTTACAATCACTGTGTGCTACAAATTCTGCGCACAAAAAAAGCAAAATTGTACATTATGAAAATAGATGCAATTTTTTTTTCCAAAAATAGGAAAACAAATCTGCATTACTTCGTTGCCCACTATACACCTGAGAAAAATAATGTCTTTTCTTCTCAGATTAGCTGTACAATCAATGCTGCCAAGACTAATTCACCAAACCATTTTCCAACTTGGTGCAGAATAAATCTTTAAAGGATTAAATTTTACCTAAAAGACATCAAAAGATCAATTACAATTTTGTCTGGAAAATAAATGCTGGCTTTTCTGAAAGCAGAATCGAGCGTATGTTTTATTTTAGAGTTGTCTCACAGCAAAACAATCACTCACTGAAAACATTCCCTCAAGAGATTAAGGTAATGTTCACTCTTTGTTCCACTATCACCAACATTATAGCTCCAGTAAATATCTCATCTTTCTTAATCTATTTGTTGTCAGGTAAAACCCATAAAACATATTTTGTCATATTAGCTGGAGTACATTGTATTCTCATGTGTTAGATAGCAACTCTATCCCCACTTCATTAAATGTGATTTCCCTATCTGCAATTGAAATATTGTAGCTTTTGATGTTAAGCCGGATTAAATAGCTTTGCAATCTATTGACCACAGAATATTTTACCACACTTGTTGGTAACAAATGCTAGGAGATTCTCAGTGCATGTAAAGAGGGGAAGTACAATGCTGGTACTAGAATAGAATAGAATAGAATATCCTATATTGTCATGTGTACTCAAGTACAGAAGTACAGGAGTACAGTGAAAAAGTTTACAATGTTGCCTCTTATGGCATCATCTTAGTTACAAAGTACCTAGGTACCAATCTTAAATACAAAAAGAGGAATAAAAAAGAAAAGAAGTTGGATAACCTTTCAGTGATTCAAAGTATAAATTAGAAATAAGACATAGTTAAAAAGATAGACATTGCAGTCAGATAAACAAATTACAGATAAACATTATATTCCTGTAGCTCAGCGTAGGAGCTTCCCTCTGTGGTCTGACCTCTTCAATCAAATTTGCGATTGTCGCTTTACAGAAAGCAATTGAAACATGTATTGTCGGCTCAGTCATCTAGTGCTTCCGGAAAGTTATTTGTCTCTTAGGGCACATCAGGAATCCTCTGAATTAGGAAGTCAGCCTGCTGAATGGGTGTCATGACATTGTCAGAGGCTCAAGATGGTCAGATGTCAGAATTTTTCTAGATTAAAAAATGGGACAAAACTGTTGACCCAAGTATGTGAGGAAGTTTTTGTGTCTTTTGTCATTTTATTTTAACATGTTTGATTTTTGATAATACACTGTACCTTTGTGGGTCTATAAAGAGGTGGGTGGAAACTGTTATATCTATATTGTTGGCGTACCATCAATTACATTTCCCGTTGCTAGCGTATGTAGAAAATTATATTGGAGAATGTGACTTGGCAGAAAATTGATATTGGAGAGAAAACCTATTGGTGTTGTGTCTGAAGTCGAATGGGAGCAAGGTGGGAGAAAAACAAAAATCCAATGAGGAAAAAGAAAAAGAATGATGAATTTGATATATATAACAGATTTTAATGGCACAGATTTAGATCAAAGATTCAATATATATAAAATGGTGTAAAGATAGGTTTCCCTCAATAATACAGTATTTAGCCTATAATGTTGTACCCATATGCTTCCTTGGCTTGCTGTAATTACATATCTGCTAGCATGAGACACGCTCGCTGCAGTCATCCATTTTAGGACCGTTCTAAAGATAACCTGCTACTCCACATTGAACATATAACATTAATTGTTCATTTGTGATGCTGAAGCTTTTAAATTTTTGCGAGAAGTTTAAATGCTCTTCGGATCTAACATAAAACATCAAATCCGAAATCTGAATTTATTTCCAACGTGCATATATGGTGGTGTAATGTGGGATTCACATTGCTGGCCGAATAAGGTAAAGGTAAATGCGTAAGGCCTTTCCTCATGCCTCCATCTTTTATTCCAAGCTTTGGATGTGAGCAGATTGCAAGGGAAGGCTATAAATAGCTAAGAAAAAAAACAAGAAAGACCGGGATCAAGTAGTTCTGCCAAATTTGCCAGACAGGAACTTACTGCTACTTACTTTTTTGGTTCACTTTACCAGTTAACAACTGGGCAAATTGATAGTTTGGCCAAAGTTGCGAGAGAGCATATTGGAAGAACGTAGCAGTGTGAGAGAGTGAGACACTTAGAAACAACCCACAGCAAACAGGAGGCAGATATGTCAACAAATAGGGTGTTGAGTAGAGAGCAATGTGGAAAGATAAGGGATGAGAGGTTATTGGTTATGAGTGAAGATTGGTGATAAATGGGGAAGGGTACCGTCGAAATCATTGACTGAGAAAAGCTAGAATTATCAAGTGATATGAAGGGGAAAGAAAGGCTTAGGCTGGGGATTGGAAATTTTGAGTTGTTGGTAATCTGGAAGGGGAAAAATAAGGAGAGGGATGCTATAAATACTTCACTACAAAGGCTGAAGCATGTGCACTAATCTTCAGCCAGAAGTGCCAAGTAGATGATCTATCTGGCCTTCCTCTTGAGATCCCCAGCATTACAGATGCCAATTTTCAACCAATTCAATTCACTCCAGGTGATATCAAAAAAAAAATGCCTAGAGACACTGCATGCTGCAAAGGTTATGGGCCCTGTAAAACCTTTGGCAGTAATACAAAAGATCTGTGCACCAGAACTTGCTGCATCCATAGCCAAGCTGCTCCGTAACAGCTATAACATTGCCATCTACTCCTCAATGTAGAAAATTGGCCAGATATGTCCTGTGCACAAAAAGGAGGACAAATCCAACCTGTCCATTCGCAATCCTATCAATCTACTCTCAATCATCAGAAAAGTAGTGGAAGATGTCATCAACAGTTATATAAAACAGCACTTGTTTAGCAGTAAACTGCTCACTGACACTCAACTTGGGCTCCATCAGGGCCCTGCAGCTCCTAATCTCATTACTGCCTTTGTTCACACATGAGCAATAAACTGAATTACAGAGGTAAGGCAATTCACCAAACCCCTTAAACAGCATCTCGCAAACCCATTACTACTGCTATTTAGAAGGACAAGGGAAGCAGCTATATGTTAACACCATCACCTGCAAGTTCCCTTCACAGCTGCACATTATCCTGACTTGGAAATATGTCACAGTTGCTTCAGTGTTGCTGGGTCAAAATCCTGGATTTCCCTCATTAATGGCATTTTGCAAAATAAAAATCAGGAGCAAGAACCTGAGAAGCAAAAAGATTGAGTAAGGGGCCGAGATGAACACTTCAGCTTCTGGTCCACAAAAAGTGGAAGGATAAGTACGTGTTTGAGAATCAGTCCACCTTGGGCAAATTTCCTGAGCTGCTGGAAATTCAGGCAGCAGGCAAAAATGACCTTTTACGAAAGGACTTTCAGAAGCCTCGACAATTGCTGTCGTATTAAAAAGGAGGTGGGGTGTTTGTTGCTCATTGGGGCCAGGTTCTCTATATGTAAGAATTTAGCTTCTTGCCGGAATTCTACTCAACTTGAGGTACTGGGAGGGGTGGGGGAAGGGTACGGCACCGCGATCGAGTCCTGTGATTCACTCCATCACAGCTATTCTCACAGGCTGGAATCTTGTGCAGACACAGCAGCCTCAGAGCTGGTGGAGGATCCACTCCGACAAATGTTGGGAAGGCAAAACACAGCAGAAGCTAATCAGACAATGGAAAGGTCTTTCCCCTGGAATCAGGACCCTAGTGGGTTTTAGGGAGGTGGGGGGATTTGCGCAGAAATAATGTCCACTGAGAGTTGTCCAAGATTCAGAGGTTGGCATCTTTTGAGCTCAGGATCTCCAATGAGAAGCACACCTGCTTCTGGAAGCATATGAACCACCATATTACCATGACAATAGAGTGACCCAAGCCAGAAGATAACAATAGAAGGGATGGGATGGAGCGGGGGAGTAGAATTCATAGCTTGCAGTTATGGGGAGATGGGTGACTCTCAATGGGCACATACTACCCAATATCATGTCCCCTGACCGGACCTCAAGTTCTTTTGGTCAAAGGCCTACCTAATCCTTGATTGATTGCTCAGTCATATCTGCTACATACATCCAATGCTTACAGCCCCCCTTGCAACTTGATTAATCCCATCAGTGATATCTGTAGCCCCTGAGTGAACTTTAACTGGTCACTTAAGGACTTGAATTGGTAGCAGAATGGAAAGGTTATTCATGGGCCATCTTTTCAGGAACTTAATACTGGCAGAGGCAGGAAAGCAGTGGGGACCAAATTCATCAACTTCTCAATTAATTCAGTGCTTTTCTGGGTTTCAAGCTTGCTACAAAGAGAACAGATGATTCAAACTATAGCATTTTGCTTCTAATATTCTGTACAGAGGATAATTCTGGGTAGCAGTTATTGATCAAAAAAATATATTTGGGCAGATATCTTACACTTTCCTTTTGCTGTTTTATGTCACTCAAAGATGTAATGGCATTTTGACAAAGGAATATACAACGCATCATTACTGAGGGAGGGTTGTGTATGGTTTCAATTTTTCACATTATGGTATATTTTTCAGCAATTTGGAGTAGACAGTTTATAAGTGCTGTGATTGGAAGGAGGGCCAGGTGGATCCATTGAGGATGAGATCCCTGATTGGAGTTGTCAATATGGGCCATACAGAAAGGCCTAGCTGACAGATATATACAGGAGATTCAGAAAGTCTTCCCATTCGAGGGACTGGATTGAGCTGGCTGGTCAGAGCCCATTTACTGTGCATATGTAAATAAAGGTGACTTGGAGACAGGATACCAATCTCTGTGCATTTATTTCAACTTTTTTGCTCTGTTTGCTGCTTCATACAAGTGGCGACTTGCTGTTGACAAAGTAAAAAACCTAATTCTCCTTTCCTGAGCCATACTAGTCCTCTCAGTCATGTATTCTTCTCTCATTAAGAGCAAGATCCCAGTTTTGAAGCATGCACAAAATACTGTATTTCAATTTACTTCCTATTCTTGGTTAATATATAAAATAACAACATTCTCTGCAGCAATCACTGACATTTCCATTATATTATTCTTAATTTGTACCAACTGCCTCTTCCCTTCTAAATAATTTCAGATCCAAATATTGAGGATAACAATTTTCTCCAACTTGTGTAACATTAGCCTTTCACGTAGAAGTTGATCAAGATCCTTGTGGAATTTTGCATACACTGTGTCAAAGGGTTTGTCAGCCAAGTGCTCTATCTTGCATTTGTCACCCACTGGAATTAAAGGTAACAGCCATTTATTAGATTAGATTTTTGTAAGTAATCCTTGAATGGCTCAATTGTTATTCTGAACTCTCTTATGTTCGAATAATATACTGCACTTTCTAACAGGTACCTCTTGAACAAAATTCAATCTCCATTATGTCATTTTAATTGCTGCAACTTCTGATCCATTGTCCTTCAGCTCCATTGTCAGTCAAAGTATGCATGAACTACAAAAATTTGGGGTTGATCAAATCTTTTTGCTAGTACTCCAATATACGTCTCCTCTGGCATCTGGTTTCATAAAAGAGAATTGAACCCCAACAGTGTAGAAGCGGGACATTCGGCCCATCGAGTCCACACCAACCCTCTGAAGAACATCCCACCCAGACCAACACGTTCCATAGTGAGAGGAAACCGGAGCACCTGGAGGAATTTGCAAATTCCACCAAGGCTGGAAGCAAACCCAGTTCCTGGCACTGTGAGGCAGCAGTGCTAAACACTGAGCCACCGTGCTGCCCACTATCCCAATTTAAAGCATTGGTGCATTGTTGAAAATGTTAGTAATCCATAATATTTGTGATTTAAATTATGTTTTGTTAAAAATGGAAAACATTACCAGTTTCATAGACTTCTGATAAAATGTTTTGCACTTGGCCACTGAGTTTCAAGCCATCCATTTTATCTGACCAGTTTCATTTCGGGAAATAGCAGATGAAACTCACATGGCGAAGGAACTGAAGTGGAATTTCTGTTCATTTGATAGTGTGAAAGAAATGAAAATTTCATTTTTTCCAACATTAATATGTATTGCTAACCTGAACATGCCGTTCTCTGATGCATTTAAAAATCATACTTAACTATGTGATCATCAAACTAATATTGCAGTAACCCAATGTCTTTATTTGTGGAGAAGTAAAGGGTTTATTTTCTTTTACAACAGATAAGAAACAACCTCCCTTACTCAATTGCTGATAAAAACAAGAATTCATTGAAATACCTACTTTAAAATTCATACATTTGACAATTGATTGCCACAAATTTGTTCAAAATCTCCCCTCCCCCAACCGCATCCCAAAACCAGCCCAGCTCATCTCCACCTCCCTAACCTGTTTTTCCTCTCACTTATCCCCTCCTCCCACCTCAAGCCCCACCCCCATCTCCTATCTACTAACATCATCCCGCCCCCTTGACCTGTCCGTCCTCCCTGGACTGACCTATCTCCTCCCTACCCCCCCACCTACACTCACCTTTACTGGCTCCATCCCCGCCTCTTCGACTTGTCTGCCTCCTCTCCACCTATCCTCTCCTCTATCCCTCCTCTATCCGCCTCCCCCTCTCTCCCTATTTATTTCAGAACCCTCTTCCCCTCCCCCATTTCTGATGAAGGGTGCTGTGTTCATCCAGCCCCATGCTTGTTATCTCGGATTCTCCAGCATCTGCAGTACCTTTTATCTCTGTACAAAATGTTTTGGATTTTCTTTAACTGTAAAGTTACTTTATCTATATCCTATCTAGTAAATTATAAGACAAATCAAGTGGAGTTTTTTTATTGTCTATCTGCAGTAATTATTATGGTTGTGATTCACTCGAACTATTAATAGAATGTGGAGGTAAACCTGAACAGGGAATACTTTATTGTGGGTCTTCTCAGTTCCATGTGTCAGTATTAGACTGCCTCACCTGATCTGGTCTCTTAAAGAGGCAGCACATGTTCAACTACACGCATTACAGGAATAAGAATGCCTTGAAAATAATGTATGAACACATTTGCATGAAAATTCCTTTTCTGTTTTATTTGATTCAAAGATTGACCCATTGCTTGAAGCCCTTGCGGTGTTAGTAGTCAAATTAATGTTGTGGGAATGTCAGCACTGTCAACAGCAATTCCTAATCTATAGATGCATTATAATTGTTCTGTAAAATTGTAGCTATAGTAATATTTCTTGGTTTTTGAGCAAAGTTGTGGTCTAGGAAGCTGGCCTTGCCTTATCGGCTCTGAAATCGAGGCGTTTATTCTCTAATGTATATGATTGACTAAGAACACCCTGGATCTAAGGCCACATTAGCCAGCAATAACTATCGTTTAATGGTTTACAGAGTTGTGGTGGGTCCTGCCCTCCTATATGGCTATATGATGTGGACTGTCTACAACAGATACCTCAAGGCAATGGGGCAGTATCACCAACATTGCCTGTGCAAGATCCTACAAATCCGCTGGGAAGAAAGACACACCAACACCAGCGTCCTTGACCAGACCAACATCCTTTATTCCTTTATTCACTAACAGATGTGAATGTCACTGGCTGGACAGTATTTACTGTCCATCCCTAGTTGCCCAGAGGGCAGTTCAGAGTCAACCACATTGCTGTGGGTCTGGAGTCTGATGTAGGCCAGACCAGGTAAAGATGGCTGTTTCCTTCCCTAAAGGACATTAGTGAACCAGGTGGGATTTTCTGACAATCAGCAAAGGATTCATAGTCATCATTCAATTCTTAATTCCAGATATTTTTATTGAATTCAAATTCCACCACCTGCCATGGTGGGATTCAAACCCAGGTCCCCAGAATGCTTTCTGGGTCTCAGGATTAACAGTCCAGTGACAATACCACTAGGCCATTGTCTCCCCAGCATTGAGACACTGACCACTCTTGATTGGCTGCGATAGGCTGGACATGCCATCCACATGATGGACGCGAGACTCCCCAAGCAGGTGCTACACTCCCAGTGTCGAAACGGCAGTGAGCCCCAGATGGATAAAGGAAGTGCTTTAGGCAGAGGCTCAAGGCCTCACCAGTGAACTGCAGCATTGTCACTGGCACCTGCGAATCACTCATCCAAGATGGTCCAATGTGGAGGAGGAGCATCCCGGAGGGCGTTGAGCACCTCGAGATTTGTCATCGGGAAAAAGTGGAAGCCGGGTGAAAACAACGTTAGGAGCGCAATGCCTCTCCAATGCCCCACCCACCCTTCCCATGATCACCTTCCGCCCTAAGTGTAACATAGCCTGCGGTAACCGCATTGGTCTGTACAGCCACCTATGGACACATCCCGAGAGTGGAAGGGAGTCATCCTCATCTGTGAGGGACCGCCGATGATGACGATGATGATGGTGATGATGATTGTTAATAGGACCATTGACTGCAGGAATATTGGCAGGCGCATTGAAATAAATGAAGGCTCAACACAGAGCTAATGCAGACTGTTAACATCAATTGCCTATAAACTGTAGACAAAAGCATAGCTGAGTGGGGCTTTGTCAGCATCTTCATCCATCAGGCCTCAGGTATATGTAATCTGACAATTGCATCCATATATGTGAAACAACTATTGTCAGAGTACTGACATTGCTCACCTTTTTACTACATATTGACTGTTCTCAGACACTTAGATGGGTAAGGAAATGTTGTAGCCAGTGAATGTTGCAGAACATCCCCACTCAATGATGCCAAATCTTTTTGGAGACAAAAAGATGGCCTTTTCCACTGAGTAATTTTAGGATTCTATGATAGCAGTTTGAGCATTCATGGCAGGAATAGCAACATTGCAGTTAAGATCTCCTGCTTCATCGACATCTGTAGTGGTTGCAATTTATTCCACTTGAGCTTGATGTTTTTAAAACATATTTTAAGAACCTATATTATCATAGTTATTGAGAAAGGCACAATACATGCCCAGCTTCTAGTTTCTCTTCCCCTTCCACCATGACCAGCTGATCCAACTCACTTATTTTCCATATCTTACCCACTGCACTTCTCCGAATTATGGCTTAACGTCTCAGATTCTCTGGATTTTCTCTAAAATGGAAGTGTTCCATCTTTCAGACTTGGTAAATGCCAATGCCTGTCCTCTAAAACTACTGCACAAACTTAAATCCTTCCTACCACCAACAGCTCAGCTCCCAACTGCAATAAGATTTTCACAGTTATTAACTGAGATGTGGCTGAGTGGGATTTCTGCACTACCCATGTCCATTTAGACTTTGTTTTCCTAAAGTGTAGGTAACATCAAAGGGGAATGAATATATGTATTTCTTACATTTATAAAAGCAATTTAATTGAATCATACATTATTAGAGCCGTATCTTTCTTGCAAAGATTTGTCTATTTGCCTCTTTTCAGCTTTCACAAAGCATTAGCCAAGATAGGAAACTTAATTTTACAGTTTTTTTCAAGGAAAAAGAAAAGCAAAGATTCAAAATGCAAGTTGTAACCAATGACACCAACAAGTTCATTGAAACCTCACACTTAAAGTGCCAATGCAAACGGCTCATCTAAATGTTTGTTCAAACAAAGCATTTTGTGGTAGTAAATCCTGAATCTTAGCCAAATATTTCTGATGATGATAATGACAGTACAGATATACATTAGGAAGAAGTTTCTTTTCCTTTTAAGTCTTCCTTTGGATGTATTCAAAGGCCAAATTGGTCTGGATTACTGACAAAACAGTACCTAGATTCAAATTATGTGATATAGATTTCCCTATAGATTAAATTTCCAGAAAGTACAGATACAAAACTAGAACTGATGATAAAGGAGAGGTCATCAGGAACCAGGCACTCACAATTTAAATTAATAACTGCATTGCTAAACCACAACCCTGTGGCAGTTAATTCAGATGACAGTATCTATCTAAGATAATGATACTTGTGCCAAAGTTAAATGGCAAGTCAAGTTTAAATGGAATTTTACCCTTTTACGCATGAATGTATTTAAATTAAGAAGCATGCTTGTTATTACTCTTTAACACAGTTAGTGCCCAAAAGAGTTAGCTTACGTCGTGAGACTATTTGCATCCATCGGGATATAAAGAAATGTTCCTCAGAGGAGCTAACCAGTTCTGACTCCACCAGCACTTCAATTGTTGTTCTAAGAGATAGCAATCAATAGCTGAACAGTAACGTGTATTTACTCTAACTCCAGCCTGAGGTCTCACAAACAAATTCTATGTAACACAGACGTAATGTAGCTATTAACTGCAATGTGCTGATCACCAAGACTGAGCGTTTCTTCTGCCAGCAGCATTGAGTGACCATCCTTCTCCACCTGGTATCCAGACTAACACCATGGCACGGTGGGTCAGTGGTTAGCACTGCTGGCTTACAGTACCAGGGACCTGGGTTTGAATCCACCCTCGGGGAATTGTCTGCGTGGAGATTGCGTGTTCTTCCTGTGTCCAAAAATGTGCAGATTAAGTGGATTGGCCATGCTAAATTGCCCACAGTGTCCAGGGATGTGCAGGGTAGATAGATTACCATGGGAAATGCAGGGTTACAAAGGTAGAGTAGGGGTTGTGCCTAGGTAGAGTATTCTTCAGAGGATAGTTGCGACCTCGATGAGCTAACTAGCCTGCCTCAGTACTATAGGGATTCTATGGAAAAGGGTTAGTGGCAGTGAATCGTTCCAAAGCATTTCAGATGGTACCAGTGGATACAATCACATCAAATGCCATAGCGACGAGTGGCGTGGATTTCCAGCAGCCAGTGCTAGCTCAAAGACATCTTTAGAGATATTAAAAGTCACAGCCTTCCAGGAGACGAGACAAGAAAAATAATCCCCTTAAGAAAACTGAGAGTGTATCGTTAAATATTCAGAAGCTTAAAAGCACACAGGGCCATTCAGTTTCTGTGAAAGGAATAGGTGAAAAAGACTGCAATAGCCACAGCTTGCTGGTAAGATAGCTAGAGTTGGTGAAAAATACTCAAAAAGCTTACAAAGACCATTAAAAGTCTCATCAAACTTAGAAGGGGAAAAATCCAAATTGTAAACCTGGGCTGTAACATCAGACAGCCAGAGTAAGTCATGTCCCTTAGAGCAAGGGTGAAAATTCTAATATTAGATTTTAAAAAATGCTGAGAAGCTAAAAGAAAGCGTAACTCATAATAGATAGTAAACATACATTGTTACAGTTGTTTAAAATTGTTGGGAAAAACTTTGGAAAAAAAATCTTGCTAAAATGTTCACTCATTAAGAAAATTGTTAAACTGGCAGGATAATTCAACTAATCAGAGTGGAAATGTTGAAGGGCAGAAGAGTTTATTAAAAGTCTTTATTTTGAAGTCCGACTCTTTTGAAGATGCCCTCTTTTTTAATCCCCTCTTGTTCAGTTGTAACCAATATAGGTATGATTTTCCCTCTTTTGCACATAGCTCTCTCACTACAATTAAACTTAACTAGACTGAAAATGAAAAGTCATTTTCAAGTTTGCTTGAGTGAAGGACAGCACAGTTTTATTGCCTGAAAATAAATATTCAAACACACATGCTGAAGGGGCTGTTGTAGTGTAGTGGTAGTGTCCCTACCTCTGAGCCAGGAAACCTGGGTTCAAGTCATACCTGCTTCGGAGGTTTGTCATAACAACCTTGAACAGGTTGATTAGAAAATATCTAAAAACCAGGCAATAAGCATATGAAGAACATAAGGGGAGGGGTATGTCGTACAGGCAGGAAGATCAAGGCAGTTACTATTTACAGTTGTGATAGTGACCCCTGAGTCCCAGCTGCTTAACAGTTGGGCAGCACAGTGGTTAGCAGTGCTGTCTCACAGTGTCAGGGACCTGGATTCAATTCCACCCTCAGATGACTATGGAGTTTGCACAGTCCTACTGTGTCTGCATGGGTTCCCTCTGGATGTTCCAAAGATGCACAGGTTGGTGGATTGGCCATGGGAAATGCAGGGTTATAGGGTAGCGGTGGGGGTCTAGGTGGGATGCTCTTCAGAGGGTCGGTATGGACTCAATGGGCTGAATGACGTGCTTCCACACTTTAGGGTTTCCATGATTTTGCTGCTTTTTTCTTCCAGGACTTGTAAAGTCGGCTGATACCATTGATTTCTTAATCAATAGAGAATTTTTAAAGCTTTTTTTCCCTCACTATTGTTGGTTCAAAGAGATTGAGATTGAGGCTGAGAGATGGAGCGGGAAGCTTTCGACATTCTTGCTGTTTTCTGCCCATGTTAATTTCTGTCTTGTTTGCTACTCAACACATACTACTGAATAATGTTTTATTTACATATTTCATGTCTAACTGTTGTCTTTTCCAAACTGAACACAATACAGGTAACCCATTATTTCTAAAATGTGAAGTTATCAGGCAAGTGTGAACAAAATGTGAGAGGCAATTTTTGATACCTCCCTACTTTTCTGTGTTCCTTGATGAGGATGGTAATTCTGATCCAGCTGGTATTTATATATTCCATGTAGACTGCCTGAGCTTGTCAGGTGATCACAGCAGCTATCACCAATGTCCTCGTTAGAGACATTTTTTAGCACATGAAAGTCTGAGGTATTAAAATGAATTGATGAAAGTTGAATATTGATATTCTATATTCACTATGGTTGTAATAGCTGTTACATTTGGTCTATCACAGTTATTATTTGTCCAGTGGGAAGAAGATGGTTTTTGGAAAATTATATGCCAAATGTAGGAATTTATACCAGCCTGAAGACATTTTCTAAACAAAAATGGTGGCAGCCTTCCATTCTGTCAGATGATACTGTGCACCCTGGTAGCCATCTTTGTGTTAAGCTGATGTGGTTCCGTTCTCGTATGGCAGTCTTTGCCTCATTTGCTGCCAAGGGAAATAGTGGGCCAGGAAGGTGCCTGATGTGTTTTCCCTGGGTCCTTTTCTTTGCCAGCTGATTATCTAGTTTCTATGTGCCTCCTCCAACAGCCTTCTAGTAGTCAACCTCCAGAGGTCATAGCCATCAGCAGATTGGCCAGCTCCATGTTCTCCGTTCATATCTCACCTTAACATGTTCTTGCAGTGGAGATGTGGATGCCCAATATATTATGATTCAGTTGCCCATTTGTTGTGCGGGACCTTGGGTACATGGCATTCAACCATCTGTTGAACATGGTCAAGCCAGGACAGAAGTTGTTACATTAACGATATGTGTGTATAATAAAAAAGATAATAAACAAGTGCATTTAGGGAAGGCAATGGCTTTATAGTATTATTGTGGGATTATTAATTGAGAGACCTGGGTAATATTCTGTGGACCTGGGTTCAAATCCTGCTACAGCAGATGGTGGAATTTGAATTCAATAAATATCTGGGATTAAGAGTCTGATGATGGCCATGAAACCATTATTGACTGCTGAAAACCCATCTGATTCACTAATGTCCTTTAGAGAAGGAAACTGAAATTGTTACCTGGTCTGGACCACATGTGACTCCAGACGCACAGCAATGTGGTTGACTGTTAGCTGCCCTCTGAGTAATTAGGGATGGATATTAAGTGCTGGCCTAGCCAGCAATGCCCTCATCCTGTGAATGAATAAACAACAGTTATCTCTGCTGAAAAGGAACTGCTTCTTGCTTGTGCGTATTGAGATTATGCGTCTAATTTTTAAATAAAGATTATTAATGAGAATGGAAAGGCTGGATAGGCTGACACTTTTTTCACTGAAGCATTGGGGATTGAGAGATGAAGATGTAGAGCTTTATAAAATCATGAGGGGCACAGATAAGGTTAATGGTAGATGTCTTTTTCCTAGAATGGGGGCTTTCAAGACAAGAAGGGAATATTTTTATGGTGAAGGGAGGGAGAATTAAAAAAGACACGAAGGCCAATTTTTTTACATAGAAAGTGGTTTGCATGTGAAATGAACTTCCAGAGGAAGTGGTGGATGTGGATGCAGTTACAATGTTTAAAAGGCACTTAGATTAGTACATGAATAGGAAAGGTTTGGAAGGATATGAGCCAGGAGCAGGCGGATGGGACTAGTTTAGCTTGGAATTATGGTTGGCATGGACTGGTTGGATCGAAGGTTGTTTTCCATGCTGTTTGGCTCTATGACTGTATAATATATTCTCTGTCATTGTGACAGCTCTGCATCATCACGTGTTTTTCCTCACCTTCAAAGGGATTCCAAAAAAAAGAGATAACTACGTCTAACTGAAACTCTCAATTAAGCATTATGATTCATTTGATACCACTCATTACATCTTCCAGGCCACTCCATGAAAATTTTTGTTCAGGCACCCAGATAAGCACTTAATTTCACATTGTGAGTACATTTGGGATATTCAGTTCTCTGTGTTGGCAGTCTATATTGCATAAAAGGCAAAGCACATCTTCATTTCACTCCACTGAATTGTCTTTAAGGTATCTGGCTTCTTAGAGAGCCAGTGGTGATAAATTGTGTGCTGAATGCAGGAAAGTTTCAGAGCACAGGCTCTTGGCTGTTAAGAAATAGATTGATATTGTCAGAACCAATGCCACCTTTGACCTTTAACAGCTGTCAAAGATGAAAGACCTTCATTGGCTTCTCTCTGGGGTGATTTAGAACCAACCAGTGAAATTAGAATGTTTATCTGGGTTTATCCTGTACTTATCGATTGTTAGCAGAGCCACATCAACATTGTCAACAAGATACAAAGTAAGAATTCTACCGCTTCTCCACTCAATTCTTTTATTTTCCAACCTGTATTAATGTTGCACCTAGAGGACAGTGAGATTACGACAACTATGTACATGACACATCATGTTATTTGTGTCGATAAATGCCAGCTCTCATCAAACAGTTTGGTGAACCTTGCAGAGCCTCTCCATTTACGGTAGAGAACACATTTATTTTACTGGCAGAAATTTCATTTCACTAGGTGTATCATTTACAGCAGTGTGAAATGACATGTCTCCATCCCCGGAACCCAATATTGCATTCCATGCTTTTCCTTAAAAAATGTTTAAATTATCGAGAGGACTTTTCCACTAAGCAGATAATCCAAAGTTGATTAACATTTGCGGGAAATCAATTAATCTCCATGAGACATTAAACTTTAGCATATAGAAAAATTCAAATTGATTTTCTGCCTATTCAGAAAGATTGATGAATATTGTAGGTAGCTGCTGTTAAGTGGTTTCAGCATTCAACTATCAACTGGGTTATCACTGGGGGTTTTCTACAGTCAGTATTATGTATGGTGCATATAAAGTGCACCATTTAATTAAGAAGAGAGATGACAGTAAAGTTGACTTCATATAAATTCATCGCTAATACAGTGAAATCGTATGCTGTGAGCCTGATGTGTAATTATTGATTTGATGAATGACATTAAAATACAATATAAATTGAACCATTAAAGTTCTTCATGTACTCAATGTTGCCCTCAGCTCACAGACTGTGATGTTGTAAAAATAAAATGTTATTATTGATGTGTAAGGCTATTTAAACTAGAATATTGAAATCAAAATTACCAAAACAAACACTGAAAACATAAAATAAATAAAAATGTTGGAAACATTTAGGAAGCCTGGCAGCATGTGTGGAATGAGATATGGGCTCTGAATTTTTGTCTGGGCTCAGGAAAACCCAGGAGCATGTTGTCACTGGCCTCCCCCACCAAATTCCCCCATTCAAGCCAACGCCACCTCACATTCCCATGCTATTCCATGCCACTCCACCTGCCACTTCATATTGCACTCCACAACCTTCCCCCCTCTCTGCAACACAATATCCTTCATAGTCAATTGCCCAGCATGCATTATATGGCATTCTTCGGAGCCAAACAATAGCAAATGAAATCACTTTAAAATCATTAGAGAAATATTACATCTCTGACAACCTAAGATAATACTGAATTCAAACTCATGATTGTTACTGGTAGGTGCAAAACCCAACAGATGTTATAATCCTTTAATAGTCTATTAGATTTATAAACAACAAAAAAAACACATAAAAGACATGTTCTGTTATTAGAGCTTAACAGAGGATTCTAATGTTCTTGGATCAATAAGGCCATCTGATGAGCTGAACCTTTTCAAACCCAAGCAAACATTCATATTGGAACAGTTGAATTAACTACCTAGGAGTTGAGACATTATGTTGAGGTTTTAGAGGACGTTGGTGAGGCTTCTTCTGGAGTACTGCGTATATTTCTGGTTGCCCTGTGTTGGGAAGGATATTATTAAAGTGGAGAGGGTTCAGAAAGGATTTACCAGGATGTTGCAAAGAATGGAGGGTTTGAGTTATAAAAATAGGCTGGATAGACTGGAACATTTTCCACTGGGGCGTAGCAGGTTAAGGGGTGACCTTCTAGAGGTCTATAACATCATGAGGGGCATAGATAAGGTGAATAGCAAAGGTATTTTCCCTAGGGTGGGTGAGTTTAAAACTATGGGACTTCTTTTAAGGTGGGGAGAAAGAATCAAAAAGGACATGAGGGGCTAGTGTTTTGCCCAGAGTGCTGTTAGTGTGTTGAATGAAGTGCCGAAAGAAATGATGGATGCAGGTATAGTTACAACATTTAAAAGACATTTGGATAAATACATGAATAGGAGATGTTTGGGGGGATATGGGCCAAGCACAGGCAGGTGGGGGTAGTTTAATCCGGGGACGTGGTTGGCCAGTTGGGCCAAAGTGTCTTGTTTCCATGCTATATGACTCTATAAAGTTTCCAGGTCCACTGGCAAAACAGATACTAATTTCAATTTCAAAGATGGGTGCTTGTCAATCAATGGAGGGGGAGAAGGTACAGTTTTTGTTTTCTACATTCGGAAACAGATTTTGTTTGAAGCCATATTACCAGTCCAATTAACTCAGAACACAAAACATGACAAAAGGGGACTATTAAAAACATGTTCACCCCGTTATAGTATTTTTTCAATTTGACAAGTGCTGTAATATATGCATGCATACAATTAGTCAACACAGACCAATATAAGGGCCAACTTATCTTTACAGAAGAAATCCCTGTGCTAAATCACTGCAGTAAAATCATGTTCACATTGCAATGCATCATGAATAGTGATATTTGAATGTGTCAAAATATCATACACTTACCTTTCAGAATATTCCCACCCCTCTTCTGGCTTTTTATTTTCTTCATAAGCTCTCAAACATGCAATGGGCTTCCACAACTCTATACCTTCACATGAAAATAGCATGTTGGAGGAAATCCAATTATCATCCCCATTTGAAATGGAGAACTCTACGCCACTAAAGGTGGGTGTGCGTTTTGCAATTTTGAAATATGGGGTCGAGCTCTATGTGTTTGTTGATGGCTTTCTTTGTGGAATACCAGACTTCTAGGAATTCTCATACTTGTCTCTGCTTTGCTTGTCCAGGATCTTGGTGTTGTCCCAGCTGAATTGGTGGTTCTCCTTATCCATGTGGATAGAGATGAGTGAGTATTGGTCATGTCTTTTTGTAGCCAATTGATGTTCGTGTACTCTTGTTGTTAATTTACTTCCTGTTTGTCCGATGTAGTATTTGTCACAGTCTCTGCAGGGAATCTTGTATATGACATTGGACCCCGTATACACTCCACTGTGAAGGAAAACCGGAAGTGAGGTAATCCAGCTCAACGGACTGCAGATTTCAAATAACAGGCGGGAAAACACGACAGCGCTTCATTGGAGGCTGCACTGATGATGTTACCCAGCAGGGTAATGAAACACCTGCGGAAAAACAACGAACCTGCTCGGCGAGCCAACCAACCACAACAAAAGTTTAGCTTGGTAACATACCGACCTGGTTATTCCAAATCTCTAACTATAAGATTGGAGTGAGGTGGTCCAGTGGATATCCACGAAAACAGCGTATGTCATAACTTTTCTTTTAATTTGTACATGGGATATGGATTTCATTGTCTGGGCTAACATTTATTACCCAGAGGGCAGCTAAGAGTCAACCACATTGCTGTGGGTCTGGGGTCACATCTAAGCCAGACCAGGTAAAGATGGTAGATTTCCTTGTCTAAAGGACATAAATGAACCAGAGGAGTTTTTTTTTAAACAACAATCAACAATGGTTTCATGGTTATCATTAGACTCTTAATTCTGGATTTTTATTAAATTCAAAATTCACTTTAAGACATGTGGGATTTGAATGCAGGTCCTTAGAACTTTACTTAGATCTCTGGATTAATGGCTGAGTTAGACCAACAGCATATAGAGCATTTTGCTGGAAGATCTGTCCCAGCTCTGTCTTAATATTACACGGAAGATTGTGAAAAGCACCATGGAATTTCAGAGCAGCAATTAAACTCAATATAATAATCTTAAAACACTGGGGTTAATTTTCAAATTTAACACTATCAATGTAGAATTTCCTTTGACAGAAGGACATGTGAGAAATGTGAGTGTAAAAGTCAGCGTATTTCATTATCACTGACAGATTTTCTTAATAGCTACTGACTTCAGTTTACAGCAACAGAACTGTGCTGTTATTTTCACATTAGAACTATGGAAATAATCTTCCAAAATTGGCTGGATAGTTCTGGTATTTTGTACTATAACAATCCTGTGTAAAGGTCTTGTTTTAAATTGGCCATGTTGTATTAACATTGACATGTTTTCACTTGAGCGCTTGCCATTTTGGAATTGTGATAGGATCATTTCTAATTCTTTTGCTTCTTCAGCTCAACACCCAGAACTATCAACTGGAGCCTGTTAACAACACAATTCAGTTTATCTCTGCATAATTGATGGACACTGCATCAACATATTTGGACAATTCAGGCAAATAATTGATCCATGTGACATTTTAAGTAGTTGGAGTGATTGAAAGACAGGTTGGAGAAAATTTACTTCGCCAAGCATAATGTTCAAATCTTAAGCTGAAAATGCTGGAACTAAATTCATCTGTGACCTTTCACAACTGTCAGAGACAGTACTTTCACACAACTAGACTTAAATCTGAATTCCCTGAAGGGCAAGGGTTGAAACTGAGACAAATGTTTTGTGACAATACCAATCACTACACAAGAAAAGAGGCTTAAAATTATCTTTAGGAAAGTAAGCAATATATATCTTTGTTCAGTTAAAGCCGATTAATAAAAATTTCATTAAACATTGTGACCTTTAACAGTTGTCAGAAACAATTGTCCCTTTCATAGATCTGCATCACTGATGCAAGACTACGACAACATGCCCCTTTTAAGCAGAAATTGCAATTGTGCAGGATGAATAATTATGGATTTCATTAACTGGATTCAATTTATAAATTGCAGATACTCATCGCCTGCAAGTGGAAAGCTGGTAAAATATATATACTCGCTTACAGCTCAAATTCAGTTACACTTTTTCGATTATCTATTAAAAATACATTTGTTTCCAGATTGTAAACTGCATTAAGTTGATTGGTTCAACAGCTATTTTGATTCTGCAGCATAAATCAGACAATGCTTTCTTGAGCCTTATTGCTCTCTGCCCCTGACCTCCGTTATGTACAGCTCCAATTGATAGAATATGGTGGCACAAAGCAGAAGTCAATTATATTTGTTCCGGTGCTGTCTCAGCCAATTTTAGTGACATCAATAAGATTATGTGATCCACCTTTAGGATATAATAAATACTTGATACTCCATATTGTGAATGATATTTTATTTTTGTCACCAAGGCACAACGTTAGTCATCATCTGATAAATGCATTCTACTATAAATAACTGTAGATATTTGTAGATTGCTTACTCAGATCTCAAAGCCCAGTCCTCCTGCATGACTGGCAATTGATTGACAGCATGACACAGCTGAACGTGGAGGCTTCACTCTATCATAGAGGAAGAATGCCAAATATTTCAAACTCAAGACCAAGTAGCCCTTCGAATGCTCGACTCCTGATTTGCTGAATCCTAGCATTCAATCCTAGTGTTCTGCGGGGAAGCAATGGCCTAGTGGTATTATCGGTGGACTGTTAATCTAGAGACTCAGGGAATGTTCTTGGGACCTGGGTTCAAACCCTGCCATGGCAGATGGTGGAGTTTGATTTAAACATCTGGAATTAAGGGCCTAATGATCACCATGAATCCATTGTTGATTGTTGGAAAAACTCATCTGATTCACCAATGTCCTTTAGGGAAGGAAACTTCCATCCTTACCTGGTCTGGCCTACATGTGACTTCTGACCCACAGCAACGAGGTTGACAGTTAACTGCCCTCTGGGCAATTAGCTACGGGCAATAACTGCTGGTTGGTCAGTGGTGCCATCATCCCCTCAAAATAAAAACAGTCTGATGACTATCCTGACCAACAACCCATTTCAAACAAACAATTGATGCGAGGCGGGACAAGGTGAGCCAATGCTGGAGATTACAGCTTCTCTAGCTCCTGTGTTGCAACACTGGGTGCAGTGCAGCAGTCTAAGAAATGCGGATAGTGGGCCCCACCTGGAGATTCAGACTTGCATTGTGATCTAGATCACTGAAGGAAAAGCAGGATATTAAAAAATAATTGCTGTCATCTCCCTTACTGAGGGAACTTGACAGACATTTCTAGGGTGGGAAAGATAGAGTGTTGCAGTGGTAAGTATAAACATATAGAAGATGGGAGCAGGAGTAGGCCATTCTATCCTTTGACCATGCTCTGCTATTTACCATGATCATGGCTGGTCATTGAGCTCAATATCCCTAATGCACTCCCTCCATATCCTTGGTCCCTTTAGCCACAAGACCTATACATAACTCCTGCTTGAAAACCTTTTGTCCTTTTGTGAATTCCACAAACTCACCACTTTCCTGGTGAAAAAAAATTCTCCTCATTTCATTCCTAAAATGTTCACCCTTTATCCTTAAACTATGAACTATCCAGTAAACTGCCTACCCTTACTCTGCTGCCTCACCGCACTAGGGACCCAGGTTCAATTCCAGCCTCTGGCATGCGTGGAGTTTACACATTCTCCCCTTGTCTGCATGGATTTCCTCTGGATGTTCCGGTTTCCTCCCACAGTCCGAAGATGTGCAGGTTAGACGGATTGGCCATGCTGAATTGCCCATAGTGTCCAGGGATATGTAGGCTAGGGGATTAACCATGGGAAATGCAGGGTTACAGGGTTGGGGGTGGGGGAGCGGTGAATCTGGGTGGGATGCTCTTTGGAAAATCAGTGTGGACTTGTTGGGCCAAATGGCCTGTTTTTGCACACTGTAGGGATAACTGACGAGCTGACCTACACAATTTCTGGTTTCTCTGGTGCAATCAGAATGTACCTTTGTTATTGCATGTGCCCATGATTTCCTTGTAAATAGAGTACAGGCACTGAGTCAGAGGTGACTCGGAGAACATATTCTGTGACAATGCCTGATACTAACTGAATTGTTCTTCTGAGTTAGGCTTCAGGTGAAGGAAGGAAGGAAGTGAACGAAGACAAAGCCTGATACGTCAGAGCTGAGGCCTCAAATCAACTGAATAATTGATCTGGATGTCCAATTCTGTGTCTTACAGATGTGCAACAGGGGTGATCTGCAATTCCATGACAAGAACTCAGCTGGATTTAAAGAAGTGACCAGGATAGATTTTGGAACTGAACAAAAGGTGGAAAGTGGATTTCCTCATGCCCCATTGGAATTACAGCCAGGTGTGGTCACGAGCAGGAGAGGCATCCATTTCACAAGCAATGGGAGAGAGACACATGGCTATCACAAAGAAAGCGTGGCTGGAGATAACAGAAAATGGTAGAAGCATGACGTCCACAGAAACAACGGGAAGTAATGTAATAATTAAGTTAAGGAGTTTGAGCATACTCACTGATCTAACTATGATCTGTACATTAAACACCTTCCTTTTAGTCTTGCTGACCACCCACACATCACTTCTCACAGTCACTCAATGATCTAATCTAACTCCACAATCAGTGCTAGATACAGTGATGGGCTTCTTACCTCAAACAAAGTATTTGAGGCAATACCTCTCAGAGCATCAGAACTTGACATGGGTAACGTAATACTAAAATACTGAATAGATTTTTTAATACAGCTCATGTTGTCTACATGTAATACATTGACAGGCACAGCTATGTCTGGGCCAGTACTCAGCAATTCAGTTACAAACCACCACATGCTTCCCTTAGCATGTCATGGTCGAGTGGCCCCAGAAAGATGGAGACTGAAGCCTTTGTAGCATCAGGTCACATGTTACGACCCAAGCATATCTCTTCAAGATACAAGCTGTGAGGCATGACGTAGAACTTACTTGTCTAAGAAAGTACATCATCTTGCAATCTTTCCCACTCAGCCTCCTCTCCAACCATCTTGCATTCCATGGAAAGCTGCATCTTGTGAAGCTTTAAAGGTCAGCTTCCCATAAGGAACATTACTTTTACATGGTTGCATCACATATTGCTTGGGTACTGAAAACTTGCCAGTCCGCATTCTCACACACAAAAGTTAGCTCACTTTCAGGGATGTTGAACCAGAAACCTTCTAATGTGGCCTTCTAATGTGGCAATGCCAGAAAGCAGACTTCCTTAACCCCTAGTTCTTGTCACTCTTCCATGGTGATGGCATCCAGCTGGGATGAAACAACACGCAATCCTTGTGATGTGTGTCTTGAAACAACAGGGCAGATTCTGCATTGGATTTGCCTTCTTTGCTGCGTTTCTTACCGCACTCCCGAGAGTTCACGAGATAGGAAACAAATGAAAATGTACTTTAGACCATGGCTTTTAGAAAATCTCTTTGGAATGTGATTAATTGAGCGCTGCTGATGTGCTGACATTATAGTAATGAAGGGCAGCTGCACCTAATTGTCCATCCACTGCACTCCTGATTCATAAAAGCTCACTTCATTGGCTAAAGCATGCAAGATCTAACATCTCTCTATACATAAAAGTTTCTCTGTCTTTGGCTGCTACACTTCTATAGAGTGCTGCATAATATGTTTTATAACTCTTTCAGCATGATGACGTTCAAAGAGGCACTCAAGCAACAACAACCTTCCTGAACATGATCTACCATCCCTCCCCTATTCTATTCCATCCCCAGCAGTTCATCATCCTTCCCGCCCCCTCCCCTTTCAACCTCTTCAGTACTGTAGCAATCATTTTCACTATTGATGTCCCCAAGCTTCCCTTGGAGAGTCCCTCAACATTGAGGTCCCACTGCCCCTACTGAACCTTACCCCTCTCTGATTGAATCCACTTGCTCTGTGAGGTTCCTTTGCTAGCCTGTACTCTGTCCTCAATCAGACTCAACATGGATGGTGCACTGGACATTTTCTTCAGCAGCCCAGGCTGACTGTAGACCAACATCACTCTCACACACACTGAAGTCCAGTTCCCCGAATAACTTAAATTCTACTCCCTCAGATTAACTAGACCATAGCTTCAACCCCTCTCAGGCTGGCGGGAGTACAGTCTTATCTGACTGGCTTTGAGAAAGATGGCATCTGTACCAGACACATGTTAGAGTCAACTGGAGTGTTGGGTACAGTTCCGGTCATCACATTATCGTAAGGATCTGATGGCACTGGAAACTTTTCATCCCAGTCATCCTGGATCTGCCACCTCAATGGGAAGAAGTTACTCACTGAAGCTTACCTTGAAGATGAGAATCTGATTCAGAGGGAGAAATCTGTTAAAAAAGAACGTAGAAACATAGAAACATAGAAGATAGGAGCAGGAGGAGGCCATTTGGCCCTTCAAGTCTGCTCCGCCATTCTTCACAATCATGGCTGATCGTCGAATTTAGTAGGCTAATCCTACTTTCTCCCATAACCTTTGATCCCATTTGCCCTCAAGTGCTATATCTAGTTGCCTCTTGAATACATTCAATGTTTTGGCATCAACAACCTCCTGTGGTAATGAATTCCACAGGCTTGCCACACATTGGATGAAGAAATGTCTACTCATTTCCGTCCTAAATCATCTTCCCCGAATCCTTATATTGTGAGCCCTGGTTCTGGACACACCCACCATTGGGAACATCCTCCCTGCATCTACCCTGTCCAGTCCTATTAGAATTGTATAAGTTTGTATGAGATTCCCCTCCCTCATTCATCTGAACCCCAGCAAAAACAATCCCAACCTAGTCATATCTCCTCATATGTCAGACCTGCCATCCCTGGAATCAGCCTGGTAAACCTTCGCTGCACTCCCTCGAGAGCAAGAGCATCCTTCCACAGAAAAGGAGACCAAAACTGCACACAATATTCTAGGTGTGGCCTCACCAAGGCCCTGTATAACTGCAACAACAAACAATGAAAGTAAGAAGTGAATGTACTGATCATATTTGAGCTCTATTCTAAAGATGATAAGACGAAACAGACCAGTAAATCTCAGTTACCAGATTTACTGTTTGTTTTCCCCACATCCTCTCAGCAACTGTGGGAAGAAGTTCAGCTCCCAGCCATTCTCCTCTTTAGGACAAGGTCTGAAAGATCCCATCAATGGTGTTTAGCTGATGTGAGTAATGCCATTGTTCCATTAAAGAGATTATGGAGTGGTGGGGCATGCTCAAAAAGGCCACAAGCAGAGGGCACATGAGCAATGGAGATCCCCAGAATTCAGCACGGTGGCAGGAAGCAGAGAACAGGATTAGGGAGTGAGGTAAGAGCATTACATAGATAAGTACTCATGAGAGGGAATGAAGTCAATGAATATACTTTGGGTTGGCATCAAGGACAGAGAAAGCACAGCTAGAACTTGCATAAATTATAGATCATTGAATCATATTCTAGAGAAGAGGTCCTTTAGCCCATCTAGTCTGACTGCCAAAAAGACATAAGTCCCACAGGCCTGCTCTTGGAGTCTCTGAGTCTGACTTCAATGGGAGGAACAAATAAAGTTGAAATACTCATTGTGTACCTTATCTGGAAGGAAACAAAGAGTGAATATTGTACATGACAAACCTCAAATACAAAATTGTTGGAAGGAAAAATTAGAAACTATCAATGGTGATCAGAATTGGG
This sequence comes from Ginglymostoma cirratum, assembly GCA_024137785.1. NCBI lineage: Eukaryota > Metazoa > Chordata > Chondrichthyes > Orectolobiformes > Ginglymostomatidae > Ginglymostoma > Ginglymostoma cirratum. The sequence goes on from JAHRHZ010000111.1 coordinate 37,471,145, forward strand.
TTAATGTTTTTTCTCAATGTTATGCTAAAATAATGTTTTCAAATGAGGATGATGAACAAATCCAGCAATCTGATTGATTTGCACATCAAATGATTATCTCAATAATTGCAATGAATCTCTAATTAAATTGTGTGGTTTATTACATGAATGCAGAAGAAGAAAACTTTTAGTCTGGATTAATTTAAAATAAATAATTAAGAAAGGTCAATGACCTGTGCTTCACCTGTTATTAGTCACTAATAGTAGCCCTGTGTTTTTCATGGTATCTGTCAAATGTACAAATCTCTTCTTTGTACAGCTAATAACTTCCATTTCACAGCTCTCTTACAGAGCTTAAACTGATGTGTCTGAGGACAGTTACTTGGTCACATCAGTTGAGATTCTATAACATCACAATACTAAAGTCAGAATGTAACGAAGCAAGAGAAAGAGGGATTTTCACAATCATTAGTAATTCAACACATTTTCCTGTTCATAAGTGTTGGCTCATGGCATCAATCTCATAAGAATTCATTTGATTAATACTGTGCAAATGAGTTATTAAATGATATTCATATTGTTGGATTTTTTTTATGCATACACTCCATGTTAATCACCATTTACCACTGAACATAAATTGCATCTTAAAAGAAAAAAAGGGCACTTTTAAAAATAGGAACAGAAAGCGTTGCAATGTTCTGACCTCTCATGAGAACTGACTGTGATAAAGGGCTTGCCAAAAACACAATCACAAACAAGAAATGAAAATGACTCACCAGTGAACATGACAAAAGAGAGAAATCAATATCACAACATTGAAGCAATCTCTTTCTATGGCTGACAAACTAGCGAGGGAAGGAAGATGAGTGAAATCCACTGACAGAAACACAAATATAAATTATGATTGCTGAAAATTTGAAATAAAGCAGCAAAATGCATAACAGGTAAATCAACGCATCTAAGAGGAGGATTGGATCATGCTTGAGGTATAAGTATTTATCAGGCTTTAGTTGTTTATTTCCCGTGTCATTGGCATTCTATTTTATGCCATATAAAAGTTGACTAAGAGTTGAATATTATCTGAATAATTTAAAGATACCATGCACATCATGTTCAAATATAACCTTGAGGTGCATCTAAGGATATTGATGAAGGAAATATGCACCAAATGATTAGAAGTCTCTCACATTTATGTCAGGGCTGTACAGTACATAAGGAATAAGACATGTCTTAATAATTGCCTTGAATATCATGTTCCTTTTCACAACTAGCAGGGCATTCATAAACAAAACATTATCTTTTGCTCTTAAGATCTTTTAACTTCACAATTGTAAAACTAAATCACTGCCTTTGCAGGAGTTGACGCTGAAACATATATTCACAGTGGCAGAATAGTTCAACCCATTATCCTTTAGAGACCAGCTTTCAGCAAAAGACTCTTATACTGCTCTGGGCTTGATTCAAAATTAGGTTGCAAAGGTGAAAGGACAGCTTTCTAGTCTACCTCACCACATCATCAGCTTGCATAAAGGTTTGACATATTGGATATCGAGAGAATGTGGAGGTTTAATTCATGCCTAATATTCTACTGGCATATTAAATAAGAATTCACTTCGCTCATTTTTTTATTGGTAGATTTACAGGAACATGTGCATTTTGAAGAGACAAGGCTTTATGACTAATTAACAACTGAATAGCTAGTCAGAAAGAGGCTAGCACAATTTGTTTTTCAGGGTGTTGAAGCATATATTAAAACCCTTAACCTCAAAAATGCTATAAATAATGGTCAGTGCATGAATTCAGCCTTGAGGTGAGTGAAATTAATTACTAATGAAGCAGAAAAGACTTAATTCACAAGCGAAACTATTTCGGACTTTGTCGATAACATGAGGAGTTACAGAAAAGCCCTGAACAATCAGGCAATCTGAAAAGCAAGTGAAATTCATGTGGCATCAATAAACTCCTCTCAACTGGATGTGTGAAAGAAGCAATCCAATTTGCATTAAGCTAAACCAGAGGTCTTTAGTGGAGCAGTGGTAGTATCCCTACATTTGAGGCCTGGGTTTAGGTCCCACCTATTCCTCAAATGTGTGATAATATCACTGAGCAGATTGTTTAGAAAACAGGATAAGGTAAGATATGAATAATGTCACTCCAATAAAAGAAATACAATTATCAATTGTCCCACATACCAAGGACAGACCATAAATTCTGGCCTAGCTACGGACACCCACATTCCATCTGAGAATACGTCTGTGGGTATATTTGTCATTATTATGACCTGATGGAAAATATTCAGGTTGGTCGAATTTGTTCACATATTTTTACAGCAGATTTTTCATGTGAACCTCTGTCAGTAAGGGCAGCTTTTCTCAGTGTTAGTCTTGGTCCAGCATGTGGTGTATCTACCAACAGAAAATAAAGGAATGATTCTGAATTGTTGTGCATGTAACTTTGCAGAAAGGATCAAGGGTTGTCTAGTATTGTGCATTCTCTTCATCCACACATGAGGGCATTACTATCTCACCAGCCTCACTGCAGTAACAAGGCTGCTCTTGAACCAACACCCTTCAGGAATTCACTTTGGACATGAAGGACATGTTTCTGTGAGGTTGCTTTGCATACCAGGACAAACAGACACAGAATACACAATCTCACAGCTCTTAGCTTACATTCTTAGCGCACACTCACGCTCCCAGCCTTTGAAGAGCCCAGGGGGCGCAAATGTCACTTTGTCACATTAGGCTACATTAATATCACATTTACAGTATGGGCCAGCAGCTTTGGTGGCTAAATACTGCATGTGCTTCAACAAAGTGTCCACGTTTCAAAGGTCTATGAGACCAGTCCGCAATGGTTCCAAGGAGGTACCACCACAGCTAGTGCTTCTGGTCTGGAGATGGTGATGATACATGAACAGGAGAGGTGGTGAGGTACCTCCAGTGAATGAGAGGAAGTACAGGGGGTAGGAAGGGTTAGTAATTTAGTAGTAACAGGTGGATGAGAGCTATTGAATGTGCATGCTGAATGCAATAGTAGGAGTTATATTTCATCAGCCTCGGTTGGAGGTATGTTTTGTGGCAGAGATACATTGGGTCTGTGAGTTTGAGCTAGCAGATAGAAGTTGCTGGCATTTAAGTGTTGTGGAATACAGAAGAACTCCCTTAACTTCTCATGGCACTGTTGTATCTTGGTTTTCACCTGGGATACTGCACTGACCTGGGCCACTCTTTCAGTCCAGGCTGCTTGAGTAAAATAATGTGGCTTCCATTGCTGGTCAGCAGGAAGAAGCGCTGCCCTCCTTCCCACCACACTTTTCACTAACACCTCTAGGTGGGCAAATGCAGGATCCAGCTTGCCTTCCTGGGCCACTTGCTTTAGGATAATGAACACCAGAGTGTGAAGTACACCATCTAGCTTACACCATCTGATGTGGTGTATAGCTGGAGTTTAAACATGATGCCAACATTGCAGAGTTCCAATAGCATTGAGCTCCTCCACCCCTCTTACCACACAATTCTGTAAGATAGACAACAAAGGGACCATGAGCATAATTAATGAGGAGAGGCATGTAAGTTAATGTGAGAAGGGTTGACATGATTCAAAGACAGAAATTGCTGGAAAAGCTCAGTAGGTCTGGCATTATCTGTGGAGGGAAATTAGAGTTAATGTTTCGGGTCCAGTGACCCTTCCTCAGAATAGGGGACATGATTCATGGTGGATTGCCTGCCATGAATCTCACTCGAAAGAAACACTTTGCCAAAGTATGGGAAAATTGTGCCCTTAATTTATTGCATACGAGCAACCAATTACAGGTTCGATTGATATAACAGAAGTTGTTACAGAGACTTTGAGGACCGTAAGATGTTCGGTCTCACTTCTTTGAGATATTGAGTTGTTCCACCAAATACACATGAAACATCATTATAGTGGGTGGTGTTCCTCAGTATTAACTGTTTCAGGCTTAGATACAACAGGGAAGACTGAAAATAGATCATGGCTAAGCAGGCACATTCGAATTTTAAAGTTTGTTCTGAGAGATGAATGGAAATATTTTGTCAGCAGTGATCTGTCTGTGGTTGTCTGTCAGTGCCCTTTTACTAAACTATTCAACATTGTATTGTACCATTGAAATGCTTAACAAGCACTAAAATTATTCTTAACAGTTGGTGTACAAATACGTTAATGCTTTCAATTGAGCTGGATGAACACAGCAGACAAAGCAGCAAGAGAGGAGCAGGAAGGCTGACGTTTCAGGCCTAGACCCGTCTTCTGAAGTAAGGTCGAGGCCCAAAACATCAGCCTTCCTGCTCCTCTGATGCTGCTTGGCCTGCTGTGTTCATCCAGCTCTACACCTTGTTATCTCAGATTCTCAAGCATCTGCAGTTCCTGCTATCTCTGAAATGCTTTCAATTGCTTTCCTTGTTTAACAGGTGCAATAACCTGTTCAAAAATGACCTGCTCCTGCCCCACTGAACTCATCTCCACCTACCTCGACTCCATTTTCACCCCCTTGGTCCAGGAACTCCCTACCTACATCCGTGACACCACCCATGCCCTCCAACTCCTCCAGAACTTCCAATTCCCTGGTCCCCAACACCTCATTTTTACTATGGACGTCCAGTCCCGACATACCTGCATTCCCCATGCAGATGGTCTAAAGGCCCTCCGCTTCTTCCTGTCCCGCAGACCTGACCGAACCCCCTCCACTGACACCCTCATCCGCTTAGCCGAACTCGTCCTCACCCTCAACAACTTCTCTTTCAATTCCTCCCACTTCCTACAGACAAAGGGGGTGGCCATGGGTACCCGAATGGGCCCAAGCTATGCCTGCCTCTTTGTAGGTTACGTGGAACAATCCCTCTTCCGTAACTACACTGGCCCTAAACCCCAGCTCTTCCTCCGTTACATTGATGACTGTATCGGCGCCGCCTCATGCTCCCACAAGGAGCTCGAACAGTTCATCCACTTCACCAACACCCTCCACCCCAACCTTAAGTTCACCTGGACCATCTCTAATACCTCTCTCTCCTTCCTGGACCTCTCTGTCTCCATCTCGGGTAACCACCTAAAAACCGACATACATTTCAAGCCCACCGACGCCCACAGCTACCTAGAATACACCTCCTCCCACCACCTTCCTGCAAAAATGCCATCCCCTATTCCCAAATCCTTCGCCTCCGCCGCATCTGCTCCCAGGATGAGGCACTTCACTCCCGTACATCTCAGATGTCCTCATTCTTCAAGGACCGCAACTTCCCCCTCCCCGCAGTGGTCGAGAACGCCCTCAACCATATCTCCCGCATTTCCCACAACTCATCCCTCACACCCCGTCCCCGCAATAACAATCAAAAAAGAATCCCCCTCGTCCTCACGTACCACCCCACCAACCTCCGGGTCCAACGCATCATCCTGTGACACGTCCGCCATCTGCAATCCGACCCCACCACCTAAGACATTTTTCACTCCCCAGCCTTGTCTGCTTTCCAGAGGGACCACTCTCTCCGCGACTCCCTTGTCCACTCCACGCTCCCCTCCAGCCCCACCACACCCGGCACTTTTCCCTGCAACCACAGGAAGTGCTACACCTGCCCCCACAATCCCTCCCTCACCCCAATCCCAGGTCCCAAGAAGACTTTCCACATCAAGCAGATGTTCACCTGCACATCTGCCAATGTGGTATACTGCATCTGCTGTACCTGTTGTGGCCTCCTCTACATCGGGGAAACCAAGCGGAGGCTTGGGGACCGCTTTGCAGAACACCTACGCTCAGTTTGCAACAAACAATTGCACCTCCCAGTCGCAAACAATTTCAACTCCCCCTTCCATTCCTCAGATGACATGTCCATCCTGGGCCTCCTGCAATGCCACAATAATGCCATCTGAAGGCTGCAGGAACAGCAACTCATATTCCTCTTGGGAACCCTGCAGCCCAATGGTATCAATGTGGATTTCACAAGCTTCAAAATCTCCCCTCCCCCAACCACATCCCAAAACCAGCCCAGCTCGTCCCTGCCTCCCTAACCCGTTCTTCCTCTCACTTATCCCCTCCTCCCACCTCAAGCCCTACCCCCATCTCCTGTCTACCAACCTCATCCCGCCCCCTTGACCTGTCCGTCCTCCCTGGACTGACCTATCTCCTCCCTACCTCCCCACCTACACTCACCTTTACTGGCTCCATCCCCGCATCTTTGACTTGTCTGTCTCCTCTCCACCTATCCTCTCCTCTATCCATCCCCTATCCGCCTCCCCCTCTCTCCCTATTTATTTCAGAACCCTCTTCCCCTCCCCCATTTCTGATGAAGGGTCTAGGCCCGAAAAGTCAAGGTTTCCTGCTGCTATGATGCTGTTTGGCCTGCTGTGTTCATCCAGCTCCACACCTTGTTACCTCAGTTAATGCCTGTCAGTTAATGGTTGTTGCAGACGAACACGTCCATGAAATTGATCAGAAGCTTGTTGAGTGATGATGTAGTAAAATGCTGGATCTATTGTGGTTTAAATGATGAAAATGATGTAGTTAAGTTTCGGTGAAAAGTTTCTGAGTTAGCCAAGTTGTATCTTGAAATGAAAAGTTGCTTTAACTTGCATTTAACACTCGGCTCCAGTTTGGAGAAACTGAATTATTTCATTAGTTCATTGGATGTGGGCTATGTTAGCATTTATTGCCTTATCTTAATAGCCCTGAAGAAAGCAGAGGCTAGCTGTTTTCTTGAAATGCAACAATTGTTGGAATGTAGGGACATGAGGGACAAAGTGCTTTTAGGGATAGAATTGCAGGATTTTGATCATCAAAAGCGAAGTAATTGATGTGTGACTTGGAGGGAAACTTGCAGTTGGTGTTCTAATACATCTTCTGCCCTTGTGCTTTAGGTGGTAAAGGTTTGGAAGGCACTGTCATAGCCTCGACAAATCGCTGCAGTACATTTTGTAGATGGTACCCACTGCGGCCATCATGGTGAAGGAAGTGAGTGTTGAAGTTGGGTGGGGTATCAATAAGAATCTAGTTCAATTTATGTTGAGTAATAACATCTGTGATATTGATAGTGGGGGATTAAGCAATACTCGTGCTATTAAATGTCATGAGATGATGGCCTAGATTTTCTCTTGTTAGAGACAGTCATTGCCTGACACTTGTTACTTGCCCAAACGTTAATTGACACACATCAGCTCAACCTTGGATTTATCCAGGCCTTGTTGCATAGGGACAGGGACTACTTCAGTACCTGAGGAGTCACAAATGGTGCTGATCATTGTCCAATCATTGGCAAACATCCCCACTTCTGACCTAATGATGGAGGGAAAGTTATTGACGAAGCAGCTGAAGCTGGTTAGACCTATGGCAGCATGAACAGTTACCTGGTGGAATACTAAGAAGATTGTGATGTAATGGTTCATTCAGGAAGGAGGTTGATTATATGTGGGGTGCAGCATGGATTCTAGTCAGAAAGAAAACTTCATGTACATTTTATAAATAACAGCAATGACTCTAGAAGTTGCAATTATTTCCAGCTTTGATAAAAGTAGATCCTGTACATCATGTTCCTTGAACATATTAACATTGCCTGTATATCAATCAATTACGCTTTTCATGATTCCAAAACTATGGGTAAGGCTTCTCTTCGTCTCTGCTGGGAATTGATATGTTTTTGTCCAGTCCCAACTCACAGCTGTGTGAATAATAGACTACCATATTATCATTAACACTATTTATGTCTGCTGGTAGAAAATATGTTTGGGAGTGAAAAAACGTGTGATGCACACAGTGAGGCTAGAGGAAATATGGAGCAGAATTTGGATTTCTGGACTCAGAGAGAAAGAGATTCCACCCCTTTGCCTCTATTCTAGGTCCTCATCGTTTCTCCCCTCCTGTCTCACAAACCAGGTCTCTTTTGATGCTGTTATCCACATATAAGACAAAAGGAAACATTAAAAAGGGCAAAAATATGTAACTCACTGAGATAATCCTACTATATGTGTATCACTTCATGTGCAACAACATCAAAAATATTACATTTGAAGCTTTTTTTTTCCGAATTCTTTTGTACAGAAGAGATCTTCAATTAGCTCTGAATTTGAATTTGAATTAGCTTTATTGTCATGTACTGAAATGAGTACAATGAAATATTTATAAGTTGCCACTTACAGCGCCATTCTAGGTACAAATGTGCCTGGGTACAATCCTTAGTTACAAAAAACAGAAATGAAGAAAAAAAAAGTTACATTATGGCTGTACACAGTATCACTAGAGGTCAGAAAAACAAGAAGCAAAGTTAAAAAGACAAACATTACAGTCTCCCTTCAAAGAATCTCCGTGGCAAGCCAGCACAGGGTGCTTCCACATGGTCTGACTGCTGGCTGCTGCCCTGCTCCACTCTGGGCCGTTGGTCACTGTCGTCCCTGCTCTGGGCCATACATCACTGGCGTCCCTGCTTTAGGCCCCTGACCCTGCTTCAGAGGCTGGGAGTCAGAGGCCGGATCCAGGTGTCCAGGAGTCCAAGAAGACAGATGAGGGGGAAAAAAACTGCAGAAGAGAGGAAAAGACAGAGAAAGGAAAGAAGAACGGGTGGGGCGGATGGGGTCCAACTGGAGAGTCCTTCTCTGCTGCCATATTACCAGTAAAAAAGAGCATCAGCTTCTTTATGGCATATTATCTCAGTATGTATTGGAAGAATGATGGGATCCTTCCCTCACAATATCAAATAGGAATAAAGTGATATAAATGGCACATTTCTGTAGAATGGATGAATTAACTGAGCTAAATAGCTGTTTCTGATTTATCTTTCTAATTTCTTTCTTTTCCCTTTTAGTCAGTAATTGTTCATTGTTAGTTAAAGGGCAATTAATAGTAAAATGGTTCAAAATAAATTAACGATTAAGCCTCAATGAGGGTAAACTAAAATTCACTTTCCCAACATGGGTTCTTCCCCGATGAGAATCATCCATTTGGATTATAGGTATGTATTTATGGATGAGACAATTGTGGAGGGAGTGGGTTTGTAAATCTTTATTTACACCTGTATCTAAACATGCCTATGCGTATTTACATAGAACCTTCTACTTGAAAAAACAACTATAAAATATAAAATCATTCAAGAGTGATATAGTTTTGGAAACAATTATACTTTTAGCGCAAGAAAGATGAATTGTTGCACTAAACAAAAATGAAACTGTCCATCTCACAATGTACATAGTGTCCGAAATAAAACTGAGCAACAGGAAGAAATGTTTGGCAATGAGGAGATACATAACACTGAGGCAATTGAAATGTGACAATGCACTGAAAAGAAATAGCAGCTAAATAGTGTAGGATATCACATGTTTAGATAAGAATAGAAATGGAGAATGTGGTGCGTAGCTTTACCATCGATTGTCTGTGTGGAGTTTACACGTTCTCCCCGTGTCTGCGTGGGTTTCCTCCAGGTGCTCCGGTTTGCTCCCACTGTCCAAAGATGTGCAGGCTAGGTGAATTGGCCATGCTAAATTCCCCGTAGTGTTCATGGGTGTGTAGATTAGGTGGGTTATAAGGGGATGGGTCTGGGTGGACTTGTTGGGTCAAAGGGCCTGTTTCCACACTAGGGATTCTATGGAACATTAGAAGAAATAAAGGAACCAAAAACGAACATGAAGATCCAAACAGAATCCATAGTCAAGGAATCAATCATATTAAGAAGTATTCTAAGACCACCTAATAATGGAGGGGAAACATTGCAAAATAAATGCAGATTTGCTTATATATCAATATCAATAAAATGAGTAATCATTGACAATTTTCAACTACTTGCTGAAGAGGTCAGGAAGATTAAAATGGTTTAACAGGTTGTTTGAGACTCCTTTCTAAGCTCCTCCACAAGAATTCACTTGCTCTTGTTTCAATTTTGTGTACTGTATTTGCTGTTTATATTGTGGTCTTTTATACATTCAGGACAGCGAACGTAGACTAAGTAATTGCTTTGTGGTGCATTTCTGTTCAATCTGTAAACATGGCCCTGAATGTCTGGCAGCTTATCATTTCAATTCTCCACATTGCTCCCACCCTGACCTTTCTATCCATGATATGCCACAGTTTTCCAGTGAACTTGACATTTCAAATCAGCATTCTACAATCTTCTACACTTAACATGGAGTTCATCTACTTTAGACCATAACATCTGCATCCATCTCGTGCTGTTTGCTTTCTGGACTTTGTTGTGTTGTATTGGTCTTATCTTATTTCTTTGATTATTCCTTCATGATGCATTCAAATAATTGTGAAGCCATTCGCATCTCATCTGGACATTTTTGTTTCTTAAATTATAACCTTGTTGGATGTGGCTCATGAGATCTTGATTTTAAATCTCTCCTGCCCTCTGGCCTATCATAGACCTTCCTCTTGATTCTTCTGGCCACTTCCAATGGTTCGTAAATTATATTTCTACCTTCAGTTCTGATTAAAAATTGCCTTGACCTGAAACGTTCATTTTCTTTTCTCTCCACAGATGATCTCTGCTGCGTTTTTCCAGCATTTTCTTTTCCTTTCAGATTTCTAGCCTCCGCGCTATTTTGCTTTTAAATGTAAAAATGTACAACAAGTGTGGGATCGGATTGAATCTAGTTATTGGAAATGTACCACAATGGCTCAGTGGTTAACACTGCTGCCTCACAGCAGCAGGGATCTAGGTTCCAATCCCACCTATGGGTGATGTCTGTGCAGAGTTTCCACATTCTCCTTATGTTTGCATGGGTTTTGTCCCACAGATGGATTGGCCAAGCTACAGTGCCCAGGGATGTGCAGGCTAGGATTAACCAAGGGCAAACGCAGGGTTATGTGGTTAAGGAGTGTGTCTGGGTGGGATCGTCTTCAGAGGGTTGGTGTGGGCTTGATGGAGCAAACGGCCTGCTTCCACACCGTAGGGATTCTATGATTCATTTAAAAGAAATGACAATAAAGTTTAGTTGAAAATAGCAATCAAAAAAGAATAACATTTGAAGCAATCATTGATCTTTGTACTTCTCATGTTGTTTTCAAGGCAGCAGTTTGGCAGGAAATGAATTTTGAGGGAATGGGAGTGAAACATAGACTGGTATAATGGACATAAAATGACAGATTGAACAGTAGTGGCAACATCGAAACCAGTGATAAAGTTCGGGAAAGACGCATCCATGTTTTAAAAAAAAGGCTAGCCAATAATAAAATTCCATGGATGAATGAAATAAAAGGGTAGAATTGAACAAAAAGTAAAATCTAACATAAACTAAAAAGGATAACAAAGGCAATATGATGTTGGGGGAAAAGTAAACAATTGAAGGAAAAATAAAATATAAAGTTGAAGTATCAAGAAATAAAGATAAGACAAAAATCCTGAAAGGGATAGAGTCACCAAGATGTGAACAATTGAACTCAAGGATAATATTAAATAATTATTTTCCTGTATGTTTTCCAGTGAAAGTAACGGGGTGACAGAGTCGTCGCCACGGAATCATACGCACAGAGACAGACCCTACCCTCCAACCAGTCCATGCCGAACATAATCCCAATCTAAACTACTCCCACCTGTCTGGTCCTGATCCATATCCCTCCAAACTTTTCCTATTCATGTACATATTGAAGTGTCTTTTAAACTTTGTAATTGTGCCACATCCACCACTTCCTCTGGAAGTTCATTCCACATGCAAACCACTGTATGTAAAAATTTGCCCCTCATGCCTTTTATAAATTGATCACCTCTCACCTTAAAAATATGCCCCTAGTCTTGAAATCCCCATCCTCGAGAAAAGACACTTATCATTAACCCTATCTAGACCCCTCATGGTTTTATAAACCCCAGTAAGATCACCTTTCAACCTTTCTTTATAAATCAAACCTTCCGTGAGAAGAATAATTCAAAACTGATATTTAAATGGAAAGTGGGCAATAACTGATGACTGAATGAAAGCTTTGTTTCCATGGACTGTATCTAGACATAGTGAAATAGGTCATGGAGAGATAGCAGAGGTACTGTAGCACATACGAATCATTTTAAAAAGGGAGTAACACCAGAATACATTTACAGCTGAACATTTGGAATTATGAAATAATTACTTATTTGTTAGTATCCACATTCAAGATTTAACAGGAAAACATTTAGAAACAAAAATTATAATAAATAATAAACTGCATGGGTTTTAAAGAAGAGATTTATGCTTTACCAGCCCTATTGAATTTTCTGAAGAAACAACAAACCAGCTAAGGGTAACAAAACAGATACATTTGGATTATCAATGACTTAGATGTGCAGCTTAGGTGGACCGGCCATGCTAAATTGACCCATAGTATCCAGGATGTGCAGGCTAGCTGGATTAGCCATGGGAAACGTGAAGTTATGGGGATAGGGATCTGGGCCTGGGTGGGATGGTCTTCAGAAGGTTGGTGAACACGTGATAAACCAAAAGGCCTCCTTCCGCACTGTAGGGATTTTGTGGCTGTGTAACTGGCAAATAGATTTCAATATGAGGCAGTGTATCTTGTTGGAAGAATAAAGTGATCATATATTTATTGACTAGTGACGTTAATTGAGGTAGAGTAGAAAAGGAATCTAATGGCATATATTCAGAGATCTTTAATAGTGGTGACACAGATCAACAAGAGCATTTTAAAATAGCTTGGCATTGGGAGTCATTTCTTAGAAATTCTGGTTTCCATATTGTAAAATATTACAGAGACACTGGACATGGTGCAGAGGAAATTCAGAAGCATGCTAACTGAACTGAAAGGATTTATAATTCAAATAAAAGGCCAAGTAATCAGGGATTCTGCATTTTTAAGAGGAGAAGGTTTATCAGGTGGAGGTCTTTGAGACTTTGAAAAGGTTTGACAGGGTAAACTTTAAAGTCAGACTTTCCACATTGAGTTGTTCGTTTTGGAGGACCACATGTTTCATACCAGCTCAAGCATCTCATGAGCCAAGGGGAATCCATGATTTGGAGCCAGGAACCATATAATAAATAAGTTCAAAAAGCTATTGACAATTTTATAAGTCATTGTGTAACAATGTATTATAAGTTATCTATGTCTTAACACTAAACAATAATAGAACATTATTTGTAAGATAAGTGGCCATTAAATTGAATCGCATTGAGAATGTGGAAGGTGTTTAGATGAATTTGAGTACATTATCCACTGGAGAAAATAATATTCTGCATTGCAGGGTAGTGAATTTCAGAATTTATTGTGTGAATTTTCATTCTTGTTTTATTGTTTTCTTTGCTGCTCTGTTCAGCTAACTGTTTTCCTGTTGGAAATCTTCAATAGGCAACAGCTGAGTTTCTTGCAGTCTGGAAAGGCTTTAATATATTCAATTCTGGAGATTATGTTAACAGTTTTTCAATGGACATTCCTTATAAATGATTAGATGAGTTTCAAACTTACTCTGACTCTGTTGATCAGGGGCTATTGTCACAACTATCAAGTGGAAATACAAGAATGATTATATTGATATATTTATGAGATGTTAAGAAGATTGTGGATTTTTGAATAGATTTAAAGTAATATTTGTTTGTGTGAGCAGATGTATGAGTTTCTGAGGTACTTGTTAACTTTTTTGTGAATTTTCATGTTTAGTACGTAGTGGATGCTGGGTCGATATGCTGGGGAGGTGCTCGTGAGAGGTGAAGAAATATAAGTAGCAAGAAATTGTGTGTGTGTGTGGGTGTGTGTTGGGATGAGCGGTGCTTAGTGGTGCTGGTTTCACACTCACCTCTACAACTGAACTAAGGCCCCTCACTGGGTGGCATGGTAGCTCAGTGCCAGCACCGCTGCCTCACAGTGCCAGAGACCTGGGTTCAATTCCATACTTGGGTGACTGATTGTATGGAGTTTTCACGTTCTCTCCATGTCTGTGCAGGTTTCCTCCTGCAGTCCAAAGACATGCAGGTTAGGTGAATTGGCCATGCTAAATTGCCCATAGTATCCAGGGATGTGTGGATTAGTCATGGGAAATGCAGGGTTACATAGATAGTGTAGGGTTCTGGGTGGTTCGCTCTTCAGAGGGTCAGTTTGGACTTGATCCACATTGTAGTGATTCTAAATGAAGACAGAATATTAATCTGGTCACTTTGGTATTTGACCATATCTATTCCTAACTTGTTGGCAGAGATGGGCAAGCCTAATGCTGGTACATACACAGTACCCCATTATGCTGTTACCATGAGTAAGCACAGCGAGTCAAGGGGCAAGGTTGAGACATCATAAGATGTCCCAACCCCCAGTTTCTGTAGCAAAATAAAAATCTGTCCTCCGGTGTTTGAAAAACACAGTTATAAATTATTCTACTGTATATTTTCAGTACACCATGGTGCTAACATTTCCAGAATTCATAGTTTTCTTTCTTTCATCTTGAATTCTACACTTTTGGGTGCATAATAAGTTCACTTGAGAGTAACAATTTTCTTCTCTTTTCGTATGTTGTTACGTTGAGGTAAAATGGATCCATAACTGATTTGAGATTTTAAAGTTAATATCAAAAATTAGAAACTCTGGTAACAGGAGAGAATTGGGTGGGTTAATTTTAACGTCTACTTTAAATTCTGGGCCCCTTCTGCCACGGCAGGACAATTGTTCACCTGAAAACACTGGAAAGCAATAACTGACTGCAGAGCATGAACAGCAGCTCAGAAGGCAGCTGACATTTAAAGAAGAATTGCTAGTAACTGAGTAAATCATCAAAAATTGATTTTGATATAATTGAGGGAGCAATCAGTAGCCACGTAACTGTGACCTCCATGTTGCTGCTCAAAGGAAGAACAAACCAGCTGGAATTCCCTGGTAATATTCTGAGAGGGGCCCACGTCAAAGAAACATCTCTCACAAAAAATAAGTTAACTTTTTCCCAAACTAGGCTGACTGCCTGAAAAACACGTATACTACCTGGTCTGGTGACTTTAATCGGGCTGTGGGGTCCAAATCACTGAGCTCCACCAACACAGCATTCAATGTCTTCTTCATACGAAGGTGGGTCTCACACTTAGTCTTCATCATCCAAGGCTTCACTGGGAGGATGGCTGCCAGGTGTCCCTTCTTATGCCCCCTTTCTGAGTCCTCCTGGAACATTCTCTGACTTCAGCCAATGGGGTCACAGCGCAGAAGTCACAGCACTTTAATGAGGTTAGGTCAGGTCATCCTAGGTGTGCCCATCCTTTTTTTGCAAGACGTAACTATTCCATGGTGCCAAGTCATCTGGTAGAAGCTGGGAGATCCACAAACATAATGTCACTCCCAGTTGTTAAGATCGAGTACACCTATTCAATATGCAACACAGATCTGGACTGGTCCTTGTTGACTTTTGACCTGTGGTAACCTTAGCCTTTTTGCATTCCATCAGGCCTTGCTGGCAGAAACTTGCTGATTTTATGGTGGGCCCAATTGTTCATGCCATTGGGCACTTGGCCCACACACATATATGATCTGTTCCTATAAACCTCTATTCTCTTCCTTTAACTCTCTATCTAAACTCTTCTTAATTGCTTTATAGCCTACACCTCAATCACAAACTCTGATAATACAATTCTCAGTTTTGAAAAGTTGCTTTAAGAAGCATTCTCCAGCTTTCTCTTCTAAATTTATCACATCTGAGTCTCTCTGGTGTAGATCCTTCAATCACTGTAAGCAGTCAGTTTATTTTCACTCTCTGTGAACGCTTGATAATTTTATATACTTCTCAAATTACATTGGAATATTTTCTGTTCTAACGAAAGCACCTTAAAATTTTTCAAATCTTTCTATGCAATTATATTGATATTTCTTTTTGTCAGGCAGCACCCTTGACAATCTTGGTGCATTCTCTATTATATGTTTTATCAAATTGTGGAACATTTTGATCGACTGAATTAGGAAATTTTTTTTTTGCTCGCTGATGATGCCTCAGCTTTAACACTCTCATTGAGAGATCGTAGTATAGATTTATTTAATTAGAGTTGTGGAGCAGAATGCGTTGCCAGAGGAATGTTGGAGTAGAATTCATTGCATCAGTGGTGAAGGGAGATCAATTAAAGACAGGACAGCAATCAAGCAAAATAACATTAGCTTTGAATTGCTCAAGCGAGCTGTTGAGGTAGATTTGATGTGTACATGACTTCATGCACACAAGAACATGTACATATTTTCTTTTCTTTTTGCCTCTTTCTTTTTATCTTTCGTTTTCTCTTTTATTTTACTAACCTCTTGTTGAAGAGCTTGGTCACGGCGATGAGTGAGCCCAGTCTGGACTCGTGGCAGTGGCATCAAAGGTGAGATTGCATTCCTGGCAGCACCTGCGTCCAGCCTAGTTTCATGGAAGTGGTGTCAGAGGTGAGTTTGGGCCCAGTACGAGACCCTGCTCCATCAGCAGCAGCCATATTGACGAGGTGGGCCCGAAGCGGACCCATGGCGATGGTGAATTTGGGTTCGGGCCGGTATAGTACCCAGTGGTATTGGTGACGTCTGCATTAGTGAGGTCCAGCAAGGACTGAGTGGTGAGGCCGTCGATGGAGGTGAGATAGCGCCGAAGATTAGTGACTTTCGTTCCAGTGGTAACAGTACGGAGAAGGGGACTTGTGCCTGGCCACCAGGTACATGGCCCATGGCAGAGCACCTAACAAGAAGGACTGCAAAGTTGAACACTTTTTCTTTTTTGTTAATTTTCTGCTTTATATTCACGTTTTGGTTCATTTTTCTTTATTTCAAGATGGTGCTGGAGAGTAGCGATGCTATACAATACTTTTCACTGTATTTTGTGAGAAAACACAAGTGGCAATAAATTAATCATATAAATGAATCCTTACACGCTTCAATAGTGGAAGTCTTGTCCCTTGTTAGTTCTATCCATTTGCAAAGTTGGTTTTATGTAGGAGAGCTTTTAATGGTAATTTTTTCTGTACGTTCAAATTTGAAACAGCAGCCGTTAAATTTGCATCAATGTTCACAGGATTTTTAATCCTCACTTTTAGTATTCTAGTCGAGTGACAAAAGTAGTGGTTGGCATGTGCCTAGGAGAGGAGAGAGGTTGATTAGCCCTGTTGCTGAGGTGTCCTGCATTGTTTTCAAAACAGACCTAAGAGTACAGGCCAAATTCCCATTTTGCTGAGCTAAATTTCGACCTGCCTCCTTACCCTGCCCTTGAGAGGAAAAAGCACCATTGATAAAAACTGCCAAGAAAATAGATCAGAATAAAACATCAGCAGAAAATAATCAAGGAACTGCCTTAATGTAGAGCGCATCAAAACAGTCAGGGCATTATCTCATTCCTTGTTCCTGTAAACTGCAGAGTTTCCAATCTTGCAGGTAATTTGCACAATATTGATCTTGGCGATCACCTCCTGCTAAGTATTCTACAGATTTCCACTCAGGAGGGGACCTAATATAGGCAAAAACGCATGTGCTTACCTTATGCAACAATTCCATTTAACCATAAAACCGATAGAGTCATGGAGTCATAGAGGCCTACAGCACAGAGACAGGCCCTTTGACCCAAACTGGTCCATGCCAACCAAAATGTTCATCCAAGCGAACCACGCTAACGTTTGATGTTGTTCTGCACAAGTACGTACCCAGAGACCCCTACATTCATATCTTTTACTTTACCAGCCTTAGGATTATACTTTCTACATTTGGTCCATTTACCAATCATTGATCTCCCCGCTACAGGTATCTCCAGCAGTTCAACCTCTACTGTGCAAGCTTCAGTGATGGGCACATTTCATGCTGGAAGGATACGCAAAATATCAGATCAGCCTGATCTTGAGGCGTTGGCAGTGCTGGTGATGTAGATCACATCCTGCTGTGACTGGAAAGTTCACATCTAAACGAGCACGTATTTTGCAGCTAGGTTCGCTAACAAGGAATTCCTTGATGAACAGAATTTCTTAAACATTTTGATCTCCGTTGCTTGATGTACCCAATTCTTCAATTTACTGATCCTTCAATGCCGTATTGCTATGAATGATAAGCATTCTAGGCTTCTCTTATGACAGGACTACACGTGTACATCAATTCAGGACTATTATAGTCAAACAAAAATGATTTACATGATTATAAGTTTATGCTTACCTTACCTTCTGCTTCTACATTCCTAGCACAGAGCATCAATCACACAGCGCAATGATACTATGGTTTTAAGAGGTGTATTTTGTCTTTTTTTAAGAAGTTCTGAGCCATAGCTGTGGCATAATGGCTCACTGGTTAGCACTGCTGCCTTGCAACACCAGGGAGTTGGGCTCAATTCCAGCTGCAGACAATTGCTTACATCAAGTTTGCATATTCTCATCATGTCAGTGTGGGTTTGCTCTGGTTTCCTCCCACAGTCTAAAGATATGCAGGTTAGGTGGATTGACCATTCTAAATTGTGCAGGCTTGGTGCCTTACCCATGGTAAATGCAGAGATACAGTAGGAAAGTTGGTCTTGGTGGGATGTGCTCCAGCAGAGCAGTATAGGCTGAATGGCGTGCTTCCACATTGCAGGCATTCCAGGTGCCAATCTGATTCCTCCAAGCTAGTAAAATAAACAGCTTGTGAAGCCTTCGTTTCCCTTTTAAAAAGTTAGAACAATAGAAGCAGCCTGAAAGATGGGAGCCAGGCTCCCACAGAATCAGGATTTCAGTTTAACTTTCAGCAGTTGCTGGGGTCTTGAAGCTGGACATGAAAGCTGTTATTGCTCTCCCTGTTATAGCTAAAAGCTGGAGTTCTCTTCCAGCTGCTGGAATCGTTTTTGAGACAACCTGTTTTAGTTTTATTTTTATTTTATTGCCAAGGGTATGTTATGGGATGTTAGTATTTTGGAACAGTTGCTATTTAGTCATTAAATAATCTTTTATTCTCTTAAGTTAACCAATAGAGTTGTTATCCCAATTCTTCTTTCTTTTGATTGAATCTTAACTGTAGGGTAAGAATGAAATGTGTTTTATTAAAGCCAAATAGTGTAACCAATAGAATCACATCCAGAAAACATCACCTTACACTTGCCTTTAAATAAGAAAAACTTTGGGTCGAGGCTATCTCCCGGATATATTTGAAGGTGGTTTGTTCGTGTCCCATAACAGGCTGAAGAATGAAATAAATGTCACGTTCCAGTAGGAAGCAATCACTAGGCTATTCCTTCAGATTTGTAACCTCCTCATGCTACCATTCACTATCTTTTCCAACACACAGTACTTTCTCCCTAATATCCTGCAAATCCCTGTATTGCATCAGGTAATAATTCTGAAATATTTTATGTCCATGTTACATTGAACTCTACCCAATCTGATGATGTCATTTTTTTTTTGGTTGGATACAATTCAGTTTTGCGTGAATTTCCAAAGGGAGCAGGAGTATTCTGTACAGCTCCTGAGAGTTCCTAGTAATTATGCCTGATTAGTTATGTAAATTGTATCTATTCTTGTTGTGCAATTAACTAAGTGCCTCTTCTGCTTAGACTCACCAGTTATCTATCCTCTGTCGCTGATAAATAGGCAGTTCTTAGGGTCAACAGAGAGAAAGGAGGGTTGATCACAGTGAACCGCCTAAACTAGAATACAATATGCCTGCAGCAGCACTGGTACCTTAAAATATGACAATCTAGACATCTGGTAAAGTTTTCTCTATGTCAATTTATTTATGTCTTTTAAGCTTTGTTATATAAAACCATGACATCTATGCTGCTTGTCTCAATTTGGGGTAATGCTGCTGTAAGTAACAATATTGCCGGTTAAAAAAATATAGGCTTTAATTGTTCTGAATTGTTCACTCACAGTGAATGTCCAAATAGTGAACAAAAATCAACTTCTAGGTTCATGTTTCTTGTCAAATTTATCATGTTACTTACAGAAATAATAGCATTTCTGCTTAATCTAGTATGAAGGTTAGCATAAAGTTGAACCAAAGGTTAATAAAGTAGAGAGAGGCAAAGTTCAGTTGGTAATGTTGCATTTTGCACTGCTGCAGAAACGCTATGAATCAGTTTCTCAGTTTGACACTAATTCCTGGCAACATGGTACGCATCATGTCAGCTGATTCTCCTGTTGACTTCTCATTTAACACAACTAGAAATGAGCATTAACTTTAGGCAACTTTAGAAGTCTTTTAGCATATGTTGGGGTCAATATCAGTTGGTGGAAATGTAACAGAGTGGAAACAGTTGCAGTATCTTAGATCAGTGTAAGATCACATTTGTAACAACAGTGAGAGTCCGTGGGTCTATGGACAATTTCTAAAGAAGGCCTCTAACACACCAATGAGCATCAATTCTGAGTGATTTTGCTTAATTATTGGCCCTTTAAAGCTTTCTAATCATTTCCATTTCTTCTCTGTCAGCTCTGAATTGGTTATCTGTGTTTATTTTAACCTTTTGTTTTAGTTTGTTTACTACTCCCAGATATCCCCATATTATTGCTCTGCTATGATTTAGTTCATGAGAATATATCTACTGCATATGGTGTTTATCTCCTTTTGAAATATTTCCCCTTATGTATATAGATATATCTGCAAGCATCTCTTGATAGTTTATCTTGGCACACTACCTGTTTGACCGTTTTAAAAGAAAATTCCAGCCAAGTGTCTTTTACCTCTAATGGCTCCCTTGTCTTCTCAATTTCTATATTGGATCTTCAACTCCCAACCTAGCAATTAATCACAATGAATATATTTGAAGAGTTTAAAACGTTGGCATTCCAATGAAATTCCTCCTAAAGTGGGAGCTCATTTAAATTTATATTTTTGTATCCTGACTATGTTTGCCGTCTGCTCGGTCTCTTGTTACTGTAACTCCTTTGACAGATGTAAAGAGATGGTTTTTCTACTTTTAAGTGTTAATTTGCTAATTTCTGTAAATTACCTCAGCTCCTGAAGGAGAACAAAATAATCTATGTCCTATGCTCCCACTAATGTGTGAATTCAAGTTGAACATTTCTAGGATGCTCTACTTAGGAAGAATCACAAATCAATATGCTTATGTACAAAACCAATATCCACACTTCCACTAGAAATCATTGACCAAGACTGGTTAGCCTTTTCCTTTGGCTGACAATGTTTCAAGACAAATTGTGGGGAATCTAATAATATCCCACATGAGATCAACTGATTTGCCTCACCCTAAGCAGGACTGTACATAGCGCTTTGGAGAAATCGAGTCCACAATGTCTCCTTTATGAAGCTTCTCTGAAAACATAAGTAAATTAGTTGTGAAAACTAATTTTGTTGTCTTATTAATCAAGGTTATGGATTTTATTCTCTGACTTCGGTGCACATATTTTTTGAAATCAATACAGCTTCATTACATTGCATGCATGATCTGCCATAAACAAAGGTTATACATTGTTTGGTGAATTTACTGCTAATCATTTACTTCATGCCTTCATAGGCTGACAAATACAGATGATGATGACTTCGCTGTATGACTTTGTTCGACATGATGATTAAGTGCAAATGCATGCCTGATGGTAACAATCAAAGAATAATGTACAATGTGGTCAAAATAAGTGTTATGATTAATTTATTTCATTTCAGTTAATATTCTGGAAAAATTCAGCTGCTTCTTAGCTTGCATGGTTTGACTGCTGTGTCGATAATGTGATTGCTAAGAATTTTGTCTGTAGAATGCATCACGCAAATAATTCAGATGTTACAATGCTAAGGTTCAGCCTTTAATGTTGTCTCAGACACAGCAGTCGGTAACTATACGCAGAATTTTTTAAAGCATGAAATGTTCTATAGTGCAGTATTAAACAAAAATTAACAAACTTATAGAAGGATTATTCAAACAGAAGCTTACTGTCAACGATTTAGCTTTAAGGAGCATCTTAATGCAGATGATAGAGAGAAGTAAAGAGATGTAGAGACTTAGAGGCTCTGTAGTAAAGGCGTGGCTGCCAATGGTGATGCAATGAAGATTGTGCTAAAGGGCAAGAGGTTGGGAGTGGGGGTGGGGGGAGTGGGTTGCCTTCAGCATCTAAGCCCTGCCCAATGCCAGCTCCTATGCTCAGCCACAGAGTACATGGTTGACTCATCCATCAGCTAAATTGACATCCTGCCAATGGCTGGGAATGTAGCATCTATTTCTCCCACGCTGACTTACACAGGAAAGGTTTTACAGTTGCGAGGTGACTGTTCTCCCAGAATGAAATCAGCCTAGCCCCCATTTTTCCTGCCATGATGAGCTGCAAATCTACCTGGCAAAGTGCAATAATAACTGCAAAAGTAGTGAGTGTATATGTGATAAGTAATGTACGTATACATTCACAACTGAGTCATGAAGGATGAACTGTCTCCTCTTTTTTTTTCTATTTTTGTCCTGAGTTGATTACAGCAGAATTTGCATTTCAAAAGGAAGGTGATATTGCTGAAATAATAATGATACACTTTACTGTATACAGTTTGTTGTAGGATACATCCACACCTGCTAAAGAATATGACTTCTCCTTATGTGATATCTGAAAAACATATACATCATATACATCATACACATTAATATATACATTGTTTTGTGCAAACACCTATTGTTCAATAATAAACATACAAGACACCAGGAGCTAGAAAATATTGTATTTGACATTAATGTTCAAATAAAGCATTCACTTGACAACTTTTTACAATATTTCTGCTTTAATATTGTTGCCACAGCCTAAAAAATATACTGTACAAATTCGTCTTCTGAAGAGTTATTGCAGATTAGTATGGAATTCCTGTTACAATATTATAATGGCATCAGTACTATATTCAAAACAACCTACCATAGGAAGAAATATTCTACCCCAATGAGTACACTATGGTAAGCACAAGATAATGTAATAGAAATAGCTCGGCTGGCTGGTTTGTGATGCAGAGTGACACTAATGGCATGGGTTCAATTCCTGCACTGGTCATGGTTACCATGAAGGGGTCTCTTTCTCAACCTCTCTTCTTGCCTGAGGTGTGGTGACCCTCAGGTTAAACCACCACCAACAGTTACCTTTCACTAGGAGAGAGTAGCCCTATGGTCTGGAAGGGTTAGGGTAACTTTGCCTTCGTACAAAATGTTAAACTGTGCTTGAAAATTGCATGTAAAATTTGTTGACTTTTCTGTTATCAAAAACCAAATAGCAAATCAACCGGACTTTTTTTTTCAAATTCAGTATTTTTCAGTACCTTTGCACAGGTAACATAGCCAGGTTCTGTCAATTAATCCTGATTGTGGCTAATTGATCAAGGATAGTTTATAAGATTCCAATTAGTGATTCATGAATAACAAAAGGCCTACAACATAAATACTATTTGAATCAATTAATGCAACGCTGGGAGCTTCCTACAATCCCAGCCCTCAGAAGAAGTGTGGGAGAAGGCTTGGATTTATTAATAAAGCCATAAAGGATACATTCAAAAAAAAGCTTGTATTTGCCTGTTTAAAATTAATTACGCATTCTCCCATCCCCACACACTGTCAGAGGCCTATAACTGAAGTATATGACTAGACATGTTCCCAATACAACTACTGGAGGAACTTTGGAATCTTTGTGTTTAAATGCACTCTGTTAGTAATGTGAAACTGTGTATCCTGTAACAGCTAAGTGCAAATAAATCACTAGCAATATAAATCAATGTGCTAATTATGGATGAGAATCAATTCCCTTTGTGTAAATAGATTCAATCTGACCACTGTCTGGTATTTGAAATCCAGGACAATAATTTTTTTTTCTATTGAATGCCGAAGTAGCCATTCCAGATCTGCTTTACTTTTAATGTCCAATTACATAAATATGAAAATTCATATCACCCTGTCAGCAACATCTGTTCTGCTTCTGATGCCTACAGTGGATACTTGTCATTATGCTCATTCACAGCTTGCAGTTGTTTGTTAGCAAGTTAGCTTGTGTTATGTTTTTTCTTTCCAGTTCTTTCATAGGATTTGAGCATCATTGGCCGGCCAGTATTCATTGCCCATTCCTAATTACCCTTGAGAAGGTGGTGGTGAACTGCCTTCTTGAACCACAGCATTCCACATTCTGTGAAAGGAAATAGAGGTCTTGGTTACATGGTGCAATGATAACACCCTCTCTCTCAATGTCAGTAAAACAAAAGAACGAAAGAAAGAAAGGAGGACAACATGCCCCCATCTACGTCAACAGAGTGGAAGTTGAGAGGGTTGAGAGCATCAAGTTCCGAGGAGTGACAGTAATCAACAGCTTGTCCTGAGCTTTCTGCATAGATTTGATGGTCAAGAAGGCACAAAAATGCCTCTTCTTCCTCAGGTGGCGTAAGAAATTCAGCATGTCCATAAGGTCCCTCACCAACTTTTACAGATGCACCATTGAAAGCATACTGTCCAGGTGCATAACAGCCTGGTACAGCAACTGTTTTGCCCAGGACTGTAAGAAACTACAGAAGGTTGTGACTTCAGCCCAGAACATCATAGAAGACAAACTTCTATCCATGGACTCCATTTACACTTCTCGTTGCCACAGAAAGGCTGCCAACATCATCAAAGACCCTCCCATCACAGTAATACTCTCCTACAATCTCTTCCAAGTGGCAGAAGATACAGAAGCTTGAACACATGCACCAGCTGGTTCAAGAACAGCTTCTTCCCTGCTGTTATTAGACTGATGAATGGACTCTCTAACTTCAAATAATGTTGATCTTGTTAACATTGATCTTGTTCTGTGCACCTCCTGTGCAGTTGCAACCTGTTTGCCTCACTCTGTCTAAGCACCCTATGATCTGTATGTTGTTGCTTACTATGACGTGCCAGCACTGCTTGCAAACAAAGCTATTTACTCTACGCAGGTACTCATGGCCACAATAAATCAAACCAAATCAAATCAAATCAGGTTGATCCACAATGCCTTTACAGAGAGAATTCCAACATTTTGACGCAGTGGCAGTGAAGGTACAGCGATATATTTCCTGATAAGTGGCTGTGTTTCCATGTATCTGCTGCCCTTGTCCTTCTAGATGGAAGTGGTTGTGGGTTTGGAAGCAGTTGTCTCACTATCTTTGGTGAATTTCTCCTGTGTATCTTGTAGATGGTACACACTGCTGCTACTGAGTATTGGTGGTGGGACTGGAGTGGATGACTCTGAATGTAGTGCGAAGTAAATGGGCCGGTTTGTCCTGGATGGTATCTAGCTTCTTGAGTGTTATTGAAGCTGCACTCATCCAGGTAAGTAGGGAATATTCCACTTCTGACCTGGCCTTTGACCTGCACTTATAGCCAATGTATTAATATGGTGAGTCCAGTTGAGTTTCTGGTCAATGGTAACACCCAGGATGTTACAACAAACAGTGAAATTGACACTATCAATTATACAGACAACAGTAACTAAAGACACTATTAAATCAAATACAGGGTAAACACTATTAGAGCCAAACAACGGGGTTTTGATCATAGAAACTTTTAGTCAGGTTTCCTACCCTTGGGGTTTCTGTACTGTCGCCACCCATCTCCCCTCCCTGCTAGCTAAGTTGGAAACTTTGAGATCTCGGAAGTCTTAAGCTCACCACTGGGGAAAAACACGATTTTGAAGTACATCTGGCCATTCGCACTTGCCGTATCCAGTGACCTGATGAAGACTTCAGACTGTGCAGGCCTTTAGTCTGGGTTGAGTCCGCTGATGTGGTAGGACATGTAGTGGATTTATCAGGTGGGTAACAGAGATAACAAGGTGTAGAGCTGGATGAACATAGCAGGCCAAGCAGGAGCAGGAAAGCTGACATGTCGGGCCTAGACCCTTCTTCAGAATGACACACCCTTATCAGATGGGTACTTGGTTTTCAGAACTCTGTGGTGGCTTTTCGAGTCGGTTTTCACCTCAGAATGTGTCTGAGGCCTTGTGGTGTCAGGCAGCTCGGTGGTTTTGGAGGTGACCAGTCCTCAGGTCTGCTGGTTGGTGTCGGTCGCCATTGGTTATCCTGGCACGGATCAGGCCTGTGTTGGTAGGTTTCAGGATTCCTGTCAGGATCCCTCTTCTGGAGATAGCTGTACAGATAGTTCTTAGGGGAAAAACACCCCCAGGTGAGATCAGGGCCTGCAGTTATACTAATTGCAGGTCTCTTATCTTCTCATCAAATCTGCACTTGCCATTGTGTTACTGCTGTTCCCTTTGAGGCAGTTGGGTTCCTGAGATTTAAGAGTAGGTGTGAATATATTTTGATTAAATGGAATATCTGGTATCTCTGTGCATAAATATTGATCAAAGTTGAATGCCGGTATCTGTAAAGTGTCTATTCAGTCTGGTTTGGGTGGCGTTTAGGCCTGGTTGATTGTTCCTTTAGCGTGGATGTATGAATTGGATTTTCGGGCTGGTTTGGGAATTGGTTCTAAGCAACTATCTCTGGCCAAGCTGCTTTTTATTTTACTTTTAAAGTTATTTGAGAAGTCTAGGATTTAGGTCTAGTATTTCAGAATATGGGGATTCTTTTGTTCAATCCTACACTTGGATTATGTCATGCTCATCTTGTTATTTTCCAATACGTCCATAACTTTGAAGACCACCAGTGTGATTCATTGAAGACTAAAATACTTCAAGCATCTAAAACTTTGGCCCAAATATTCCAATGACCACATAGTCATTCTGCAGAGTAGATTAGAGTTGTGCATCAAATCCATATGGCTGACTCTGTGGGAATTGTCCGGGAAAATAAAGTTCCCTTCCGGACAGCTGGAATTGGCCAAAAAAACGTCACACCGCGTCAACACTCAGTCAGAGATTTTAGAACGTTCTGACTCACTTAAGCATACTGGTGACTCAGGAAAAGTTAGAAGGTTAGAAGCTCTATCTCCTAATAATGTCGCCATAGTCTCAACGGAGAGATACAATTGGTGGCACTTTACCCTGAGGATCACCATATCTCAGGCAAGGCGATAAGGCTGAGAAGGAGAATCCTTCATGGCAATCTCAGTCACTATGGGAATTGAACCCACACTACTGGTGTCACTCTGCATTGCAAACCAACTGTTCGAACCCGTCCACAAGAATGACCCTGAGTTCCTGTTGCCTCACCCTTCAACACACCGCTCCATTCCCTGGCCAATATCCCTGTCACAGTTTTGCTGCAGTGCTCCAGTGAAGCTCAGTGCAAGCTGGAATAACAGCACCTTATTTCTGCTTGAAGACCATTCAGCCTTCAGAGCTCAATATCGAGTTCAATAGTTTTAGGGCATGAGCTCCTTCACCCATGTCCTTAGCCCAACCCCACGCACCAGGCCTTATCATCACATTGGCAACCACAACAAACCCATTGTCAGCTACTCATGGTCCCGATTCACAGTTACTGATTCTCCCAGGCTGATTTTTACCATTCTGTTGTCTGTCCAACTATTGTTCTCTCTGTCTTCAGGCTCTATCTCCAACTATCCTCCCTCCTCCTACCCAGCCCACCTTCAACAAATAAACCAACTTTTTCTGAGGTACAGAGATAAAAGGTACTGCAGATGCTGGAGAATCCAAGATAACAAGGTGTGGGGCTGGATGAACACAGCAGGCCAAGCAGCATCATAGGAGCAGGAAAGCTTGACGTTTCGGGCGTAGACCCAATCAGTTGTGAAGAAGAGTCACTGGACCAGAAACATTAACTCTATTTTCTCTCCACAGATACTGTCGGGCCTGCTGAGTTTTCCAAACTGTTATTGTTTCTGATTTCCAGCATCCACGGTTTTGTCTTTGCTATTGTCCTGGACTTGACTGAGGACTGCTGGCAACCATGACAAGTTTCCTGGCTATGTGCCTGTGCTAACTGGCGTGGGAATGCCCAGTCCTGTGAGCCTGTTTTGCTTGGCTGAGGGGAAAGGTGCAAAACAGCAAGGCCAGGCTTGAAGGTTGTGAGCGTCTAGGTAGTCTCAGAGTGGGCGAGTATTGACAATAAGAGAAGAGCCTGGAGCTGTAACTTAGTCCTTCCAAGAACTGGGTGCATGTTCCTGAGCACTCCGTGTTCATTCAGCAGCATTGCAATGATAGTTACCAGAGCACCCCGAGGTGCAGCGTTGAAGGTCAGAGGTGTCATGTCAGTGGGCTGAATATATGTCGTAAAGCTTTTTAGAAGCTGGCACCATGTTATATGTCAATGTCCATGGTAGCGGGGTGAATGTGGACAGTGCATATACACCGTGCCTGAAATGATAGTGCCCAGTGTCTAGTGGAGAGAAGTCCTATGGACACAGCAGTGAGTTGAAGTCACTAGGCACCTGGTCTGACTTCCATGTCAAGATCTCTTGCAGTCAAGCTTGTTTGACAGTTACAATAAGATAGGAAGCCGAATATCAGTTTGTGATTTATAGCATTAATACGGTAGTTAACCAGGTAATTGTCCCATTAATTGGCAACTGCTCATTGTCAAAACAAGGAACGTGCCATGCCACTTGACTGATGCATGAAAGATGCAGTGAGATGTTCCTGGCATCGAGATTGGTCTTGCCAGATGTCTTGCGTGATTCTGTCACAAATCTCACCAGAGTTCATATTGCTTGGGCACCTTTGAGATTCCTCCATCGTGTTGTTTTCAACAGTATCATCTACTTCCACAAACTGCTGAGCTCATACATTGCAGCAAGCATCTTAATTCAATGAGGTTAAGTTAATAGCCATCTTTGTAGTTTGGACATTTGTTTTAAATTTCTAATAGTTGTAATCACACAAAACCGTGGGCCTCTTTTTGTGTTCAGCATCATACTAATCATCGAAGAATAATTGTGATTTGGAAATGAAAACTTACGCAGTTTTCTAAAGAGCTGAATTATAGCACTAAATTATCCCTTAACATATTGCAAGCTATATTATATATTTGTAAGTATATGTGTGAATCTATTAACGTGAAATAATCTAAATGATTTGTATATATTCAAAGACCATCATTTTTATAAATAATTGGCGCTCCTTTAGTGTTCAGTTGCTATGGACCACGCAGACAGAACTATTATAGATAATAATGGCATCTTATTGAGTTATTTTCTGTTGCAGTAAATTATTAATTATGACTTGCTGTCAACAGGAGTATTAATGTTATCCATGAATTAATGTTTCAATATATTTGGCTGCACGGTAATCCATAGCAATTAGTTGGTGTCAGAAGTTATCTTATAGAGATAAGAAGAGGAAATGTTTTGCAAAAGCAGTACTGAATGAAGATTCATAATACCATTCAGGTGAGGCTTGAATAATCTGCAGAAAACTACTTATCTAGGCTTTGAAGACTGACTATGCTGAAATTCCCCACTTCCAGTCAGGAAGTTCATCCGATTCATGCAGTGAGCTCGCCTTTTCTCATCTGTGCATGTCTCAGACTCAAATGCATGTCTTTAAATGATTTCAGCACATAACAAAGACACTATTGTTAGTGACCAGTCACAGGGTGAGAGTGTACATCAGCTCTATCGCAATGATTGTGTGGAGAGCAAACCTTAAATATTAAATTAATGATGAACTAACTTTCCAACAGTAAGCACCTATTTGCTTCTCCACAGGCTTGGCTTGCATGCCCAAAATATTACAATAATCTCAACCGAAACATTTGGACCAGCCTTTGCCTGAGGCAGACAGGATTCTTAAACTGCTACCCTTCCAACAATGCTGTGGCAAACCAACAATGTGGGGTGTCTACATGTTTAGTGACTTTACAAAGTGAAAGACATTCATTGCCTCAAGGATCTGTTGCATGTCCTGTTACCAAATCCACTTATAAAATTGCTTCTGACATATAGCCACCATTATCCTAAATTAGATTTAGGTGAGCGATAAGATGTACCCATTCGTCCGCCTTCCATCCAACCACCTCGTCCTGTCTTATCTTGTTTCCTTTATCGTTAAAGAGGAGGATTCCCATAATCATGGGTTGCATGCTGTGCCCTTGAAAATAATTGAGATTTGCTTTTAAACATGACGATCAATTGGATTAAGATGGTAATTTGGCCCATGATAACTGCTTCCTACCATATGCTTTCTTTGCCAGAGTAACATATGCAATATAATGTGTATAAGCCTTGTATTTCCATTTCTACTATCTCATTTGTTTACTGCCAGTACAATGCTATGCCTACACTGTCACCCCATTGTTTACACAGTAGAAATCTACATGCCATACATTCAAAAGTTTGGGTTTTAGATTGGGAACTGAACACCTTGAGTCTGGCAGGTATCCCATGGAAAGTTCAATGGCGCGAGGAAAAGGTTGACCTTTCTATGCCAGACAAAGTCTGATTCCGATGGAGTTGGATGGCAAACAAAGCATCAATGCTAAGCATCAATGAGCACCTTGGGAATGCAGGCACCTGGCAGAAATGTAAAAACATTTCCTGTTGCTACGTCTGTTACAATTTAGAAGGGATGGTACAGGACAGTGCCACTCCTTTTTATGGCCATGTGACTGGCTGGAGAATAATATATTTTAAAAGACAAATGCTTAACTCTCGAGAACTGAAACTCTCAAGAACAGACAAAAGACAGATTTTTAATTAGTTAAAATAAATCATAGAATCACTACAGTAATTCACGACAGGAAGAGGCCATTTGGCCCATCAAGTCTGTACTGACTCTCCAAAAGAACATCCCACGCAGACTCTTCCTCATTTCCCATGGCTAATCCACCCAGCCTGTACATCTCTGCGCAATTTAGCACAGCCAATCCATCAAATCTGTATATCTTTGGACTGTGGGAAGAAACTGGAGCACCTGGTGGAAACTCAAGTAGACTGAGGAGAATGTACAAATGCCATACAGTCACCCAAGGGTGGAATCGAACCCAGGTCCCTGGTGCTGTGAAGTAGTATGTTCCTTAATAAATCTTCCTTTAAAAAAAACCCGGCTCCTATCTTATGACTATAATATCAATTTTGCATTGTCCAGATAAATGGTTACTGATGACCTGGGTTTCGATATGCAATAGCGGCTAAGATTCATCCCTTTACAGGCAATAAAATGGTTTTCTTCTCATGTCTGTTCTTCTGGAATTGCACTGCATCTGCTGTGAATACGGTTCTGCAATTATTTAGACAATGTAGTCATGGATTCGCAGGAGAGGTTTGCTGCATTTCAGTACTTTCTTCATGAAATGTCTCAAAAGGTTGACTGTATTTTAATTCTCTGACCAGATAATCAGGCTGGCTTCCAGTGTGATCCTGTCATTAAATTAAGTAAGTCACCCAACCCGTCAATTTAATTTTGTTTCAAAGCAGAACGTCCATTCTCTGCTTTGTATTGAGTGTGAAATCTCAGTTTTTCATAAATTGACATGTATATTTAAATGATTGTGACACTTCTTTCCATTAGGAAACTACTGACTCGACACTTGGCAATCAAAACTGAACATCGCGAGTAAGGTTACAGGTGTCCAAGCCGTTCAGCCTGCACTCACCATTCCTGCACCTGCTCTGTTGAGTGCAAAACAAAAAACTCTGAGAGTATGTCTTTTTTTTTCAGCAAAACTAAAATAAGAATTGTATAGCCTCTGGGAAGCAAGACATCTATGGCTTTTCTGATGCATTGCCGTGTGTGGAACTGATAAATCTGGCAGCTCGCCAGTAGCTTGACATGACCAGTCATTGGAAGGCCACGATAAATTGACAGGTGAAATCTTCTAGGGGTTTATGGCGTGATGTGCTTCACAATTGAGAACAGAATGAGGCAAACATGAAGGATGTTGAACCAGGAGGGCTAAGATTGCCTGCAGCACATAATGCCATGTGTGCACATTGTTGCCCCAGTTTGTGGATGGTGCAGAGGACTGTCTGTGCAGACCTTCATTCATTAGGCCTGTTCTGGGGTCTTGAACTGCTGCCGGATGATGTGAAAATGCATTCAGTGCCTACAAGAGAGGATCAAAATCAGATGCACAACAGTTAAAATCATCAACTTTTATGTACGCACATTTATGCATATGGTTCTTTTTGCAAAAAAAAACTATCTTCGTCTGTGCCACTGAAGTATCCTCGGTACATTTTCTTCTTCTGCTCCCTCCCACTATGTCTCAGTGCTCTCCCTGATCCCAACGCTGGACTGGAGGGAACCTGCTCTAATGTGGACCCCATTCGCCCTGGACGGATTTGGTGGCCTGACCCCAGGGGCACTTCTGTCCAAACGGCCCAGGCATGCCGAGGGTCTTCTTGCAAGAGGCAAGTTGACTGTCCTCAGGCTGGGAGGGGGGAGGGTGTTGCAGGCAGGGTGGAGGTGGAAGGCTCAACTACCTCATCCATTTCCTGAGTGGAAGCTGTTGAGTGACTTCTGTGGGGTGGTGCCACATTAAACTGGGTGTATCCTGGCACTGCCTTGTCTTTTTATGAGAATGGAAAGGGGACTCCTCAACTATAACACCCTGGGCCCAACTGGAGAAAACAGCCCTGAAAAATTCTCAAATTAAAACAAAGAACTGTGGATGCTGGAAATCTGAAACACGAAAGATGCCACAGTGAACCCTGGCTTGATAGGTCAGGGGCTTTATTTTGCTTTGTGTGTATCAAGGATATCAGCAATTGAAGATATTCACCAGAGTCTGCCTATGTACTTTTAACAAACGAATATAAAAGTTTATTACACAGAAGGGAAAAATAATACAAACTATATTCAACAATACCAGAACTTTACAAATTTCAAATATTACAAATATCAGAAAGTTTATCCCTTTTACTTCAGCAATAATTTTATAGATACTCAAGCCTCAGTTAAAAAAAATCACACCTAGCATGATGTTAAACCTTGTTGCTCAGCTAATCTGCTGTAACCAGTTTGCTTTTGGCAAATTTCTGCAGTTCAGTAGCTCAGTTCCATCTTCTTTAATTCATACTTCTTCCAAAGACCCTTAATTGGAATGGGTAACTCAGCTTGTCAACTCAACTCACTTGAAATGATTTCCCTAAAAACATGACTTCAACAACCTTTTAGACTGCCTTTCACTCCAACACATCCGCAGCTTTCTGCCCCTGGAGTTTTCATCCTGGTAAATTCTAAATACTTCAGGGCTGCTGATCAGTCCTGACTACTTGGATATTGCCAATAACAGCACTCCTGCAGTTATGGACTTCTTTCTACCTAAGTGAAACTGCTCTGTACTCCGTCTCTATTTAAGTGTAAAACTTAAGCCAGCAATAAATTTAACAATTACATTCCCAGGTGAGATGAAAGTTGCTTAGCTAAAACCATGTGACTTGTTGGAAATGCTGGTTTGAAATTGTTGATTAAAATGACTTTCTGGTCATTTTCTTTTAAGAAAAGCAAGTCAAACTTTCACATAACTGATAACTATAATCCATTTAGTTCCACTTTAGAAGCCAATATCTTGATTAACAGTAATGTTATGAAACTATTGCATCAGCCAACATTCACACAAGCGCAGTTTTAACAAGAGTTACAAGACTCCAATGAGAAGCAAGTTCTAATCCAGTTTTCCTGATTCTATTCTAGGGAGTTTATTTGTAATATCCATTTTACTGACCTAATTGAGATCCCCTACCACAGCACAGGACAATGATATAGTTTGGAGGTAGTGTGAAACCTGTGAAGCCATTGGAAAATCTTATTTCTGTATACCTACAATATTGTTTAACCGTCTGCTTCAATAACAATAAGATGTTTCTTTTCCTGCTCAGTTGAACGTGTTACTTTTCTGAGGAAGGGTCACCAGATTGTTGCCCTGCAGGTCCCTTTTGAATCTTTCCCCTCTCACCATAAAATTAAGCCCCCTAGGAGGTCAAGCAGGTGGGGGTTTCCTGGTCTGAGGGTCAGGGTAGGTAGTCATGGGAATGTTTAGCTGGGGGTTAATTCAGGATCTCAGTGTGTGTACTTGTGGAGTCACTTGTACTATAAATATAGAAAGCAGGGAAGTAAGTAAATATACACAAGGACTCTGGTCCCACAGCAATCTGTGACAAGGAATTCCAAATACATTCAACCCTCTGAAAGAAGAAGTTGCTCCTCATCTTGGTCTTAAATTGATATTCTTTCATTCAGAGAGTATGCCCTCTGATCCTAAACTCTCCCATGACATCCTCTCAAAATTTATCCTGTCAAACCCCTTAACAATTTGATACATTTCAGTGGGATCACCTCTGAGAATAGTGTGCCCACCTGTTTGGCCTTTGTTTCACAAGACAAAGCCAGCACGCCAACACCCTCCACCACCACCACCATCTACCACCCCGTTCCACTCCGATACCAGGATCATCCTGGTGAACATTCTCTGACCTATCACCAATTCAATAATACGTTTCCTTAAATGAGGGGATCAGGACTGCTCACAGTGCTCGAGATGTGGTCTCCCCAGCACCTTCTACAGTTGCAGTTCGTCTTCCCTATTCTTGTATTCCAACCCCCTTGAAATTAGGGCCAACATTTCATTAGCCTTCCTAATTGCCTGTTGTAATGCTGTGTGCCAGCTGTCTGTGTTTCATGGACATGAAACCTGTTTCATGATAGGAACCTGTGACCATTGGTGTTCACAGGGGTCAGTGCTAGGTCCACTTTTGTTTGTCATTCATAGAAATGACCTACTTGAGACCACAGAAGGCGTGGTTAGTAAGTTTGCAAGATTAGTGGTGTAGTGGACAGTGAAGAAGGCTTTCTAAGACCTATTTGGGTATGGTGGCTTAGTGGTTAGCACTGCTGCCTCACAGCGTCAGGACCCAGGTCTGATTTCAGCCTCAGGTGACTGTGTGGAGTTTGCACATTCTCTCAGTATTTGCATGTGTTTGGTCCAGTTTCCTCCCACAGTGCAAAGATGTGCAGGTTGGATGGATTGGCTGTGCTAAATTGTCTATGATGTCCAGGGTTGTGCAGGCTGGGTGGATTAGCCATGGGAATTGCAGGGATCGGGTGGGGGGGTAGGTATAGGGGAGGCCCTTCAGAGAGTTAGTTTGGACTCAATGGGCCGGATGTCCTGCTCCTGCACTGCAGACATTCTATAATTCTAAATCAAAATGGTCTGAAGTTTCCAAATCCAAGTCGGAGTTAGAGATGGTTCAAAAGGGTCTCAGAAAACGGGAACGTTGCGCTTCAACAATTCAAGTTACTAGAGAAACCACCACAGAATCCTCACAGTGGGACTTACAAGGAGTCATAAAATGTGCTTTTGGGTACATCTGGTCTTCAACCATCCAGGCACCGGAAGATCTGGGCCATTATTTTGATACAGACATAAAATGTAACTTACCTACTCAAGTCTTCATCTTACTACGTTGCTATTATTAACTGATAATTGAGCATTACTTAAACAATATGGGTGAATACAAATTTAGATGAAAGGATAGATTGAATTGTTCAATGGTATGGAGGGTGGCCCAGAACTTGGTTTGAACTTATACACTCCTGGGATGTAGGCATTGCTGGCTGGGCCAGCATTTATTGCCCGTCCCTAGTTGCCCCTGAAATGGTGATGGTGAGCTGCTGCTTTGAACCATTGCCATCCATGTGTTTTAGGTAGACCCACAATAACACCAGTGAGGAAGTTCCAGGATTTTGACTCAACAACATTGAAAAAACGATGGCATATTTCCAAATCTAGGTGATGAGTGACTTGGAGGGGAACCTGCAGATGCTGGTGTTCCCATGTATTTGTTTCCTTCGCCCTTCTAAGTAATAGCGGCACTGGGCTTGTAAGGTGCTGTCTAAGACACCTTGGCAAATTTCTGCAGCGCACCTGGTAGATGATACACACTGGTAATACTGAGCATCAGTTGTGGAAGGAGTAGATGCTTGTGGATGTGTTGTCAATCAAGTGATTTGCTTTGTCCTGGATGGTGTCAAGCTTCTTGAGTGTTATTGGAACTGCACCCATCCAGGCAAGTAGGGAGTATTCCATCACACTCCTGACTTGTGTCTTGTAGATGGTGGACAGGTTTTGGGGAGTCAGGAAGTGAGCTACTCACTGCAGGATTCCTAGCCTGTGACTGGTTCTTGTAGCCATTGTATTTATATTGCTAATCCACTTCAGTTTCTGGTCAATGTAACCCCCAGGATGCTAATAATGATGGATTATATTTTGCATACTTTTATATTATCATTGTGCTTTTTTGTTGGATTATATAGCTGCTAACAGATTCATTTGTTGTATTAAATGAGGTTTAATGGTATTTGTCTGAGTATCAAACAATAATGTTTTATTCCATAGTGAGCATAACTGGAAGCCCCGAAAACAAACTATTTTGCCTGGATCTAAGTTAGATGAATGGGTGGTGTAATGAGAGTTAAATATTAATTTTGTTGCTGTGAGAAATAACTTAAATTGTTGACTGTTTACTACTGAATGCATAAAGTTTAAAAACAAGTTTGTGCAAACTGCTTCATTCCAGAATTAGAAAGTAGTTGTATTTTTTTCAGTGCAAGAAAATTGATTAAATAATGGCATTGTCTTTTTCCCCCATATTTTAATTGAAACCACATAGGGAATAAATATGAGAAGATTGAGCTACAATCTGATTCCCTGGAATATCCAATCTAATGGAGTACTAACATTGCAGCATCTTGCTGTACCTCCTAGTTTTGTTGAGTAAATCAGGAAGAACAACTCACTTTTCAATCAGCAAATGTAGGTCTTCATTTCTTTCAAATTTTTGGTTGCTCGTATTACAAGCTTGGTAAATGTAGCACAATCCCAACAGATGTTATTATTAGACAAGTCAGATCCCAGAGTGAAATCTAGCTTCACAGATTCTCTTTAGATTTGTTTTGGTTTTAAGGAGGTGTTCTCTCAATGTAACATGAAAATACAATGTTGCAGATTTTAGTTTTAACAATAAAACATCAGTTTATTGAACAAAAGAAGCAAAGCTAAAGACAGAATAAACCAGACAACATACTTATGACAGTAATTTAAAGTTTTTGAAACATACTTTGGAATACAGAGTCATGTTTTAATATCAGTCATTTAGATTTTATGCAATTTGTTCTTAACAAATTTTTCAAAAATTCAGTTTACTGGTTTAGGGCCATCAGCAAATAAACACATCACGTGTTGCGTTGTGATGACAATGATTGTCTGAAAAACTATTTTATCAGTGCTTTACCTTGTGGTTCATTTTGTATCTGGAAGAGTGAATCCATCTTGTCAGGATTGTCTGCATGGTTTTAAGATGAGGTAAATGTTTTTACTCAGGTGCCGATGGTCCTCAGTGTAAAGTGAATTTCTTTAACCTTTAGGAAAAACTATTATGAAAACAATTTTTTAAATCTTCTAACCGTATTTATGGCCAAGTTCTATTACAAAGTTGGCCCTGGTACCCTGGTTCCCAACCACAATGCACTGCATCAAATCCAGCCCTACAATTCAACAGATATGTGATTGGCTGCAAAGAACTTGGAATCAGATGGTGGTTGCCAAAGTGGGTAAAGAAATACCAGAGATAAAAGGTACTGCAGATGCTGGAGAATCCGAGATAACAAGGCGTGGGGCTGGATGAGCACAGCAGGTCAAGCAGCATCATAGGAGCTGGAAAACTTGACATTTCGGGCCTAGACCCTTCATCAGAAATGGGGGAGGGGAAGAGGGTTCTGAAATAAATAGGGAGAGAGGGGGAGGCGAATAGAAGATGGATAGAAGAGAGGATAGGTGGAGAGGAGGCAGACAAGTCGAAGAGGCGGGGATGGAGCCAGTAAAGGTGAGTGTAGGTGGGGGGGTAGGGAGGAGATAGGTCAGTCCAGGGAGGACGGACAGGTCAAGGGGGCGGGATGATGTTAGTAGACAGGAGATGGGGGTGGGGCTTGAGGTGGGAGGAGGGGATAGGTGAGAGGAAAAACAGGTTAGGGAGGTGGAGATGAGCTGGGATAACAAGCATGGGGCTGGATGAACACAGCAGGTCAGGCAGCATCATAGGAGCAGGAAAACTTGACGTTTCGGGCCTAGACCCTTAGCTGGGCTGGTTTTGGGATGCGGTTGGGGGAGGGGAGATTTTGAAGCTTGTGAAATCCACTTTGATACCATTGGGCTGCAGGGTTCCCAGGCTGAATATGATTTGCTGTTCCTGCAGCCTTCGGGTGGCATCATTGTGCCATTGCAGGAGGCCCAGGATGGACATGTCGTCTGAGGAATGGGAGGGGGTGTAGAAATGGTTCGCGACTGGGAGGTGCAGATGTTTTTTGCGAACTGAACGCAGGTGTTCTGCAAAGCGGTCCCCAAGCCTCCGCTTGGTTTCCCCAATGTAGAGGAAGCCACAACGGGTACAGCGGATGCAGTATACCACATTGGCAGATGTGCAGGTGAACATCTGCCTGATGTGGAAAGTCTTCTTGGGGCCTGGGATTGGGGTGAGGGAGGAGGTGTGGGGGCAGGTGTAGCTATTCCTGCGGTTGCAGGGAAAAGTGCCGGGTGTGGTGGGGCTGGAGGGGAGTGTGGAGCGGACAAGGGAGTCGCTGAGGGAGTGGTTCCTCTGGAAGGCAGATAAGGGTGGGGAGGGAAAAATGTCTTTGGTGGTGGGGTCGGATTGCAGATGGCGGAAGTGTCGGAGGATGATGCGTTGGATCCGGAGGTTTATTGGGGTGGTACGTGAGGATGAGGGGGATTCTTTTTTGGTTATTATTGCGGGGACGGGGTGTGAGGGATGTGTTACGGGAAATGCAGGAGACACGGTCGAGGGCGTTCTCGACCACTGTGGGGGGGGAAGTTGCACTCCTTGAAGAATGAGGACATCTGAGATGTACGGGAGTGGAATGTCTCATCCTGGGAGCAG
Organism: Ginglymostoma cirratum; assembly: GCA_024137785.1. Taxonomy (NCBI): domain Eukaryota; kingdom Metazoa; phylum Chordata; class Chondrichthyes; order Orectolobiformes; family Ginglymostomatidae; genus Ginglymostoma; species Ginglymostoma cirratum. The sequence continues at coordinate 37,509,700 of JAHRHZ010000111.1, forward strand.
ATGTGGTGGAGGCGAAGGAATTGGGAATAGGGGTTGGCATTTTTGCAGGAAGGTGGGTGGGAGGAGGTGTATTCCAGGTAGCTGTGGGAGTTACCAGCCTTTCTTTTCACTTCATTCAAGTCAACATCAGAGAACCAAAATATTTCTCAGCTCCTTCACTGTCTCAACATTGACTTAATTTTGCACTCACACACTTGGGATTCAGACTATTGCGACTCTGTATCCTGGAAAATTGTTTAGCTACGGTGTTTGCTTTTTAATTTATATTTATTACCACCAGTAAAATGTTGCTGTTTTGTGAGAAACCTGCATGCTTATAAATTTAAGCTTAGCTAATAACAGTTTAAGATTAAAGTAATAATTTCCACTCTGAAATCTCTAGGATAAGAATTAAAGATAATGAATAGAAAATTAATAAGAAACAAAGGCCGCCAGTATAAATTTATATGTGGCTTTCTGGTCTTCTTGGTACTGCAACCTGCAGACCAGTATCATGTTATGAAAGGACTCGAGTGATGGGCAGAATTGAAACAGCAATAAGAACTCTGGCAGTTTATCTGTTTCCAACGCAATCACTAACCATCTGTAGTTCATGTAACATGTAACATCCACAATAGTGTCTGCACTACAATAGCAAGTGCCCATGAATAGACAATGGAATCAGCACTTAACTTGAGAGACACAAAATCTATTCCCAAAGATCAGATGACAAGGCAGGCAAACTTCAAAATGAACTGAATTTGGTTTGGGGAATATGCCAGTTAACTGGGGAAGCGTTGGTCTAGTGATATGTCACCAGACCCTGAATCAAGAGACCCAGATAATATTGTTTCAGAGATAGTAGGAACTGCAGATGCTGGACAATCCAAGATAACAAGGTGTAGACCTTGACGAACACAGCAGGCCAAGCAGCATCAGAGGAGCAGGAAAGCTGATGTTTCAGGCCTAGAGAAGGGTCTTGGCCCGAAACGTCAGCTTTCCTGCTCCTCTGATGCT
>JAHRHZ010000111.1:37511095-37552016 GCA_024137785.1 Ginglymostoma cirratum
GGGTCTAGGCCTGAAACATCAGCTTTCCTGCTTCTCTGATGCTGCTTAGCCTGCTGTGTTCATCCAGCTCTACACCTTGTTGACCCAGATAATATTCCTGGAAACCAGGTTCAAATTGCGCAATTGCAATTTTGAATTCAATAAAAATGGGGAATTAAGTGTCTAATGATGACCATGAATCTATTCATTACCAGGAAAAGCCCACCTGGTTCACTTATGTCCTTTAGGGAAGAAAATTGTGATGAAAAGTTCTCCCTCGGGGAATTTCCAGATGAGCAAAGTTACCTCAGGACAAAATATGTCTATTGGTATGTTTTAGCAGAAACAATAGTTAATCAAGATGGGCACACAGAATCCTAGCTTAAGAATTCCAGAATATTGCTACTTGCGTGTGGGTTCTTGATGATTTAGTCATGTGGCAATAACATTTTTAGTACTCAGTTATGAATATTTAATATAAGAATGAATTCTAGAATACATTTTAGCAGTGAGCATTTTATCACAGAGTAGAGAATAAATTCAAGATAGTTGCAACATCACATTATTTAAGAATGACATGCAATTTTAAATATACCTGAAGAAACAATTCAATGTTCAATGCATTCAGTCCACGTAAGGAAGATCATACCAAACTTCAGCCTGGTTGTTATCCAGGTTTTGTTGCATGTAGACATAGACTGCCTCAGTATCTGAGGAGTTGCGAATGGTGCTAAAGATTGTACAATCTTTGGTGAACATCCCCACTTGTGACTTTATGATGGAGGGAAGGTCATTGATGGAGCAGCTGAAGATGGTTAGGCCTAGGACATTACTCTGAGGGACTCCTGCAGGGATGTCCTGCCACTGAAATTACCGATCTCGGACAACCATATCCACCTTCCTTGTCAGAGAGTACAATTCCAATCAGCTTTTCCTCTGATTCTCAATGACTTCAGATGTGCAAGGCTCCTTGATACAACACTTGGTCAAATGCTGTCGTGAAATAAAGGGCAGTCCCCTCATTTCACAGCTGGGGTTCAGCTATTTTTTCCATATTTGAACCGAGGCTGCAATGTGGTCACAGGCCTAGTGACCCTGGCTGTTCCCAAATTGAGTGTCAGTGAGCTGGTCATTGTTAAGCAAGTGCTGCTTGATAACACCTTCCATCACCTTGCTGAGGATCAAGAGTAGACTGACAATTCACTGATTGGCTAGGGTGGATATATCCTACTTTCTGTCTATAGGATATGACTGTCAATTTTCAAACTGTAAGATATATGCCAGTGTTTTAGTTATATTGGCTTGGTTATGACACAGCTAGTGCTGGAGCACATATATTCAGTATTATTGCCAGATGTTGTGAGGAGTCTTTTCAGTATTCAGTGCTTTCATCCATTTCTTCATATCGTGGAGATTGAGTACAATTGGCGAAGACTGGTTTTCATGTCACCAGCAACCCCAGGAGCAGGCTGGTGTGAACCATCCACTCAGCACGTCTGGCCAAAGGTGGGTGCAAATGCTTCAGTCTTATCTTTTGCACTGATGCGCTTGGTTCCCACATCATTAGGGATGGGGATATTTGAGAAACATTCACTTCCTGTTAGTTGTTTAACTGTTCATCAGTATTCGTAACTGGAAGTCACAGTGCTGCAGATCTCAGATCTGACCTGTGGGTTGGGAGATTGTTTGGCTCTGTTAATTACATGCTGTTTACACATGCATATTATCATACATTTGTGCATCCAGAGTTTGTAGGTATGCCTGTTGTTGTTCCTGGCATGCTGTCCTGCACTCTGCATTGAACTATGTTTGATCTCCTGACTCGATGATAACAGTAGAGCGGGGAATATGCTCGACCATGGGGTTGTAGATTGGGGTTGCTTCTGGTGGCTCACAGTGCGTCATGGATGCCTCATTTTGAGCTGCTAGATCTCTTCAAAGTCTGTGATAGTTGGTGATGCCACAAAGCATAACGAAAGGTACCCTCAAAGTGAAGACAGGACTTTGTCTTCTACAACAGCTGTGCAGTTGTTACTCCTACCTGTACTGACACAGACAGTTTCATCAGCTACAGGTAGTTTGGGGAAATGATGTCAAGTTGGTATTTCTCTCCTGTTGGCTCACTCACAAGCTTCCACAAGCCCAATCTAGCAGCTACGGCCTTTCGCACATGACTAGCTCAGTCAATCCCTACCAGGCCACTCTTTGTGATTGGCATTGAAGTCCCCACCCAGAGTAGATCTGGTGCCTTATCCACCCTCAGTGCTTCCTCCATGTAGTGCCAAGGGGTGGTAGCATGTAATAATCAGCAGGAGGTTTCCTTTCCCGTGTTTGACTTGATGCCATGAGATTTGTTGAGGGTAGGAGTCAATGTTGAGGATTCCAAGGGCAATTCCTTCTGAACTGAGGATACCTCTGGTGGCACAAGGTAGAGATGGCAGCGCCTGTAAGGTATGACCCTGAATATGACTGTGTCAGGCTATTGCTTGACTGTGGGACAACTCTCCCACTTTTGGCACAAGCCACAACATGTTAGTGAGATGGATTTTGTAGGCCTAGCCTTGCTATTTTTGCTGCCTAAGCTAATGCCAGTTTTATTCCTTTGTTTAGAATTTGTAGTGATTTAATACAACATCATCATCATCATCATCATCATCATCATCATCATCATCATCATCATCTGCGTTCCCTCACGGATGAGGATGTGATTGTCTTCCACTCTCAGGGTGAGTCCATAGTTGACTGTACAGACTGATGCACAGGCTCTGTTACACTCGAGGAAGACATGGTTGTGGGAAGGAGTGGGTGGGGCATTGGTGTGGCAGCTCCTTATGCTGTTTTCGCCTGGATTCCATTTATTCCCGACGGCAAATCCCCAGACGCTTGACAATTTCCCAGATGCTCCTCCTCCACATTGAACGGTCTCAGACCAGTGATTCTCAGGTGTCTGTGGGAATGCTGCACTTTGCCAGTGAAGCCTTGAGGCTATCATTGAAGCGCTTCCTCTGTCCACCTGGGGCTTGCCTGCCGTTTTGACACTGGGAGTAGAGCGCCTGCCTGGAGACACTCGTGTTGGTCACATGGGCGACATGCCCAGCCCATCGCAGCCGATCAACGTTGGTCAGTGCCTCGACGCTGAGGATGTCGGGCTGGTTGAGGAAACTAGTTTTGGTGCATCTTTCTTCCCTGCGGATTCGCAGGATTTTACACAGGCAGCAATGGTGATACTGCTCCAGTGCCTTGAGGTGTCCACTTATTTAATACAACTAGAGACTTGCTATGCCACTTCCAAGGGCAGTTAAGAGTTAACCACATTGCTGTAAGTCTGGAGTCACCTATAGGCCAGACCATGGAAGGTCAGCTGATTTCTTTCTACAAGGACATTAGTTAACCAGAAGAGTTTTATGACAGTGCAAAATGGTTACATGGTCACCAATAGACTTACTTTTTAATTTTAGATATTATTATTTCACCAGCTGCCATCGTGGGATTGAAACTAATCTTCCCCGAACATTAATATACAAAGAAAGTGCTGAGAAACTCGGAGGTCTGTCAGCATCTGTGTAGAATAAACAGAGCTATCATTGCAAATCCTGTAACCGTCCTTCAGAACATTAACCTGGTGCTTTCATTTACTCATTCAGTTATATTTCCATTAAGTCATTGCCTGCATCCAAATTTGGGCATTGCTCAAATCTTATAGCAACAAAGGGTTCTTGAGGATCATAATAGCCCCGAACTTTGAAGAGATCTAATTTATAGTAAATAAACTCTCAGGTTCAAGAGTAGCAATGGTTATAAAATCATTTCATACTCCTTTTGTCTGCAACACCATCTGACAACTTGGTCTTAGCAAAATTACAATCTCTGCCACTATAGAGATTCTGTTTTCAATTTAATACTTGAATTGCTGGATTAATGTTGAGATTTTTTTTACATTGGAACTCTCATTTTCATATTTAAGCCACACAATGCCTGATTCAAGCAAACACCTTGGATACTTTGAAGTCAGTGTTTTTCAATTCTGCAGGCATCACACTTTCTGGAAAAGGTAGGTGTGAGAGATCACAATCTGAAGGTCTCCCGCTCTTCGTGTATTTGGTTTATTTTCTGCCTCACCATTGTGTTACTTTTCTGCATTCATTTATCAATAGCTGCTTCGTGCTGTGGGTCTGTTCCTGCCAGGAACATCATTCAATCTTTCCAAATATTTAAGAGTCTTACATCTAATCAGTTTGGTAAGTCTGAAAGCTAATTTAATAACTCACTTCCTCTTTAGTTTTCATTGTATCAGTAAAAATCAGAGAATTGGAACATTTGGTACCTGTTGCAGAAAAATATTTCAACTAAATACGTATTATATAGTTTGGATAAAGATTTACTCATTTGGGAGGGTTGAGACCTCTGCACCATTATATCATCCATATTACATCTGACTTCTACTGTCTAGAATCCAAGTTAATGCACATTGACATAATTAATGTCCCATCAATATAAATTAATGCAACCTGATTGTGTCACGAACACAATTTGCTATGAAAGTAAGTTACTTCCAAATGAATGCTTTCAGAATTTTGATTGCTAAATTATAAAACCTTCCCTATTGTTCTGCCGTAAACTCTCTACCAACATTTTGAAGATTGAGTGACCACAGCCTCAAAGAATGCAGATTACTTGTGATCTCTGTGACTTGATTTATATTTGAGCGTAGTCACATCCAATGACATTTTAATGAGTTGGACATCATGACTAAAACTGGATATGATGGGCTTTTGCTACTGAATGTGATGTCTGCCTTCTCCCTCTGAACACTGAATATTGAAAGTCCCTCTTGGTGAATATTGTTTATTTGTTGATATAAGCAGAGAGCTTACTCCTGCACCAACATGAGCCGAATAAGTAAATAATTCAATTTATTTTCTGTCCTTGGGTGTCAGCGTTATCATCATAGAATATGTGAATTAATTTCAGCTGCAAGAACTGAACTTTCGCTGAAGAGGAACAATAACCCCGCAGTGCAGAATTCTGATATTCAGCAATCACGTCTTTATTGAGGACTCAAACGCTAAAGTGGAAACATTCGATATGGCAGCTATCACGTTTAGACACTCAATAGAATTGAAGATTAGTCACTGTCAACTATACTTACTCCACTTCTCGTGCTTTCTTACTTTTTTTTTGACTCGTCTTCTCACTTCCACTTCCAGAACTCTTCAGACTGATACAACACAAAGGAATTTCTAGAGCATGGCAGTGAAATTGCTCTCAGTATGGCTAGCCAGGGAGAGAGACACAAAAGGGAGCAAATAGGCATAGAAAGCTGCAGTCATCGTGAGGGTTCATTATTAAGAGGAATTGGAATGAAGAGTTGGAGGATATAGGGGACAGCAAGATCACTAAAATGTTAAATATGAGGATGATAATTTTATGGGAGATTTTGAGAGATCAGGAATCAACGTAGGCCATTGAAAATAGGGATGATGTATGAACGGGGCTTTATGCAGGATAGAATATAGGCAGCAAAGATATGCATGAGCTGAAGGTTATGAAAGGTGAAAGACATTAAAAAGCACTTAAAGCTGGAGAGGGTTCAACTGTGATTTACCAGGATGTTGCCGGGTATGGAAGGTTTGAGTATGGGTGAAAGGCTGGATAGGCTGGGACTCTTGGAATTATAGAGTCATTGAGTCATAAAGACCTACAGCACGGAGACACACCTTTCAGCCCAAAATGCCAACCAAAATATTCAACCACGCTAACCCCATTTCCCTGCACTTGGCCCATATCCTTCTAAACCGTTCCTGTTCATGTATTCATCCAAATGCCTTTTAAATATTGTTAATATACCCACCTCAACCACTTTCGCTGGCAGCTCATTCCATATGTGGACCACCCTCTGTGTAAAACAGTTGCCCATCAGGTTCCCATCTATTCTTTCCCCTTTTACCCCAAACTGACGCCCTCTAATCCTTGATTCCTCAATCTTGGGAAAAAGACGAACTGCAGTCACCCTATCCATTCCTCTCATGATCTTATACACTTCTATAATATTCCCTTTCAGTCTCCTACATTCTAAAGAAAAAAGTCCTAGCTTGTACAACCTCTCCCTATAATTCAGTCCCTTGAGTCCTGGCAACATCCTTGTAAATTTCTTCTGCACTCTTTCCAGTTTAGTAACATCCTTCCTATAGCAAGGTGACCAAAACAGAACACAATGCTCCAAGCGTGACCTCCTAAACATCCTGTACAACTGCATCATAACTTCTCAACGTCTATACTCAATGCCCTGCCTGATGAAGGCCAGTGTGCCAAAAGCCTTCTTCACTGCCCTGTCTACCGGTGACTCCACTTTCAGAGAGCCATGCACCTGAACTCCAAGGTCCTTCTGTTCCATTACACTTCTTAAGTGCACACTTCCCTACCATTCACCATGAAATGCCTATCTTGATTTGACTTGCCAAAATGCAACACATCACACTTATCTTAGCCCATTTCCCCAGCTGATCAAGGTCTGTTCAATTCCTGATAACCTTCCTCACTATCCACGATACCACTATTTTTGTGTCATCTGCAAACTTATTAATCATGCCTTCTACATTCTCATCCAAATCATTGATACAGCTAACAAACAGCAATTGGCCCAGCGCTGACCCCTGAGGCACACCACTAGTCACAGGCCTCTAGCCCGAAAAGTATCCTTCCACTATTACCCTCTGCTTCCTACCATGAAGCCAGTTGTGTATCCAATTTGCCAGCTCTCCCTGGATTCCATGTGATCTAACCTTCCAGAGCAGCCTACCCTATGAAAACTTATTAAAGACCTTACTGAAATCCGTATAGGCTATGTCTACTGCTCTGCCCTCATCAACCTTCCTTGTCGCTTCATCAAAGAACTCTAACAAATTTGTGACACATGATGTCCCATGCACAAAGCCAGGCTGACTACTCCTAATCAACCCCTAACTTTCCAAATGCATGTATACTTTATTCCTCAAAGTCTTCTCAAGTAACTTACCTACCACAGATGTTAAACTTACTGGTCGATAATTCTCAGGATTTTCTTTGCAGCCCTTCCTGAATAAGGGCACTAAAGTCACTACCCTCCAGTCTTCTGGGACCTCATCTGTGGCTCATGACGATGCAAATATATCATCCAGGGCCTCCACAATTTCTTCTCTCATCTCTTGCAGGGTTCTTGGAAATATCTGGTTAGAACCAGGAGATTTATCCACCTTCATACATTCTAATACCTCCAACACCTCCTATTCTGTCATATGGACTGTCCCAAGATATTGCCACTAACTTCCCCAAGTTCCTAAGTATTCATGTCTTTCTCCACTGCAAACACAGAGGAGAAATACTCATTGACGACCTCGCCCATCTCCTGCAGTTCCACACATACATGTCCACTTTGGTCATTGAAGGGTCCTATTCTCTCTCTAGCTATTTCTTATCCTTTAATGTACTTAGAGAATCTCTTTGGATTCACCCTAACCTTCGCAGCCAAAGATATCTCGTGCCTCCTTTTCGTTCTCATTTCCTTCTTTGGTAAACTCCTGTATCCCCTTCATATCTCCAGGGATTCCCTTGATCCCAGCTGTCTGTTCCTGAGCCATGCCTCCTTCTTTTTTCTGGCCAAAGCCTCAATATCTCTTGTCATCCAGAGTTCCCTACTCCTGCCAACAAAAAAGTAACTTCATTTCAAGCACTATTGAAACAAAACTTATATTAGTGAACCTCCTGTGGCGCTGCACATAGGATAGGAAGATAAAATATAGTCTTCAAGCGGAATGGAGTTAGGCGATAAAAGTTGCACCATGTTACCCAGTTGTAATTCCATTGTCATTTTATAGTCTTCTATTTTGTCATTATTTTAACATAACTCATGGCTTTCTAAATGCAAATGATCAAATCAATGTTTTGTATAATTTGTAAATCAGAGACACAATGAGCTAAAGGAGGCATTGCTCTCAAATGTAGCAGAAGTTGTTTAGATACAGGCACTTTTGAGTTGGTCTAAATAGGGCCTTGAGCTGAAAAGCCTCATTACGGCATCAGCTTTGTCAAGGAGTTAAAATGCACTCCAGCAACATACAGCATGGAAACAGAACCTTTCGGTCCAACTCGTCTAGCCTGACCAAGTTTCCCAAATTAAACAAGTCCCACTTGCCTGCCCTTTTGGCCTATATCCCTCTAAACATTTCCTTTTCATGTACCTGTCCAAATATCTTTTAAATGTTATAACTGTACCTGCATCTATCACTTCCTCTGGCAGGTCATTCCATATATGATCCACCCTCTGTGTGAAAAATTTGCCCCTTAGGTACATATTAAATCTTTCTCCTCTCACCTGAAAATTAGGCCCTCTAGTTTTGAACTCCCCACTCCTAGGGAAAAGACCTTTACTATTCACCTAATCCATACCCCTTGTGATTTTGTAAACCTCTATACGGTTTCCCCTCAACCTTCTACACTCCAGTGATAAAATCCCAGCCTATCTAGCCTCTCCTTATAATTCAAGCCCCCTAGTCCCTGCCACATCCTTTCTGAGTCCTTTCCAATTCAATATCTTTCCTATAGCAGGGCAACCAGAACTATATATAGTCCTCCAAAAGTGGCCTCACTAAAATCCTTTACAACGCAACATGATGTCTTAACTCCTATACTCAGTGCACGGACTAATAAAGCCAAGTGTGTCAAATGCCTTCTTAACCACCCTGTCTACCAGTGATGCAACTTTCAATGAACTATGGTACCTGAACCTCTGGGTGTCTCTGTTCTACAACACTCCCCAAAGCCTTACCATTAACCGTGTAAGTCCTGTCCTTCCTCATCTTACCAAAATGCAACACCACGCATTTATCTAAATTGAACTCCATCTACCACTCCTTCGCCATCGGCCCAATTGATCAAGATCCCTTTGTAATGTTATACACCCTTCCTCACTGTTTACTATACCACCAATTTTATTGTCATCCACAAACCTTCTAACCAAAGCTCCTATATTCTTATCCAAAATCATTTATATAAATGACAAATGAAAGTGGCATCTGTGGAACATTGCTGGTCACAGGCCTCCAGTTTGAAAAACAGCCCACTGTCACCACCATCTGTCTCCTACTGTCAAGCCAATTTTGTGTCTAATTGGCAAGCCCTCCCTGAATCCCATCTGATCCAACTTTACTAACCAGTCTACTATGTGGAACCTTGTCAAAGGCTTTACTAAAGTCCATCTAGACAATGTCTACCACTCTGGCCTCATCTATCTTCTTAGCCACATCCTCAAAATATTCAACCAAGGGTTTGTGAGACACAATTTTACATTCACAAAGCCATCGCAAAGATAATTAACCATCTAATTATCAGTTAAATTGGCTCCTAACATTTATTAAAGTTGTTACAGATCATTTTGCTGGCTAGCAGTTGTTATTTGTACAATTATGATTGTATCTCTGGCCAGATGAACAGGAATGAACAAATAATGGTAAAAATTGGAATTGCGAATCAAACCCATACTCAGTTTTCATTTTTTTTTAAACTGAGAACCACCTCACCACTAAAATCACTCTGACACAGCTTTCCCTTTTTTTAAACTAGTAAACATAACCTTATCAGCTTCCACTACTCATGTGCTCATTTAGATCGACCAATTACATGGCATTTGAAAGCTTTTTGCAATACTTTTATCAATATGTATCCATCAAGGAGAGTGAATACTACTATTGTGGATCTTATGAGGGTCAGCAGGAGAATATAGTGGGTATAATGTTCTTGTTAACGATTCACTTTAATATGGAGGCCAAATGAGAGGAAAAGAAGAGGAAGGAACCAAAGCAATTCCAGGCAAGAGACGCCTCCTTCATAATTTGCCGTAAACTTCACAAGACAGCGAATTACCACCAGTTATTCTACTGAAGGACCAAGTTTAGAATTGTTAAGAGGAGGAAGAGGAAGAGTTTGAAAAGTAATAATAAAAACATAAAATGTTGGAGATGCTGCCAAACCTGCAGAATTTTATTCCTCTTATTACTCTCGGTTTTATTTCAGATCTCGGTATCTACAGTACTTTGCATTTAATAGAAGTTAAAAGGTACTAGAGAAGGACTAAAGAGCTCTAGGTAAATGGTTTGCACCTGAAAAGCATATTTTCAGCCATCTGCCTGGAGAATGCTTAAAACCATTCAGTTTTGTGTAAGAGCACTTCTGTAGAAAAACATCTCAAAAACTGGAGAATGCTTGATTTACTGGTGATGGTTAATGGTTAAAAACAAGAAAAAGTCACAGTCATTTGGTTTTGGGGGATAAAATGTTCAGTTGTGTATGATAGCACTTCCAGATATATAAAAAAAGAAAACTCGAGAATGATTTAGAGAGATGTCCTCCATTATCAGACTTAGAAAATCTTTTGTTGCAAGCAATATATTTTGCGACTGAAGATCTGTCAAAGTGTCCACCATCTGTACTGAATCCTCTCAATACCTTCTTCATGAAGGATACAATAACACAAAAGCAAGTCTAACATTATCCGACTACCCCATGATCATTCCTTATACAAACATTATTTACCTCAAAATACGCATACATTGAACTATTTTCCAAGATATTTAGTTCCTATTCTATCAGAACAATTGCTAACTCTGAGATTTCTACAAAGCGTATTCCATATACCAGCAAATGAGGTGGATTATTGTTGTGATGTAAAGCAAGGCAATTCAAAGATCTTCCTGGGACATGCCTGAAAGGCTTTGGGTTGTAATGGTGCCATCTCAGACTGTAGCACCTCAGCATGGGTTTCTGTAATCTGGACCACTGGATGACAGGCAGTCTCAAGGGAAACAGTTATTGACCATGAAACTACAGCACATACAAGCAGATGTAGGCCATTCAGCCCAGTGAGCCTGCTCTGCCATTCAATGAGATAATGACAAATTTGATAACACTCAACTCCACTTTCCTACCTTTTCCCATAACCTTTCGTAGCTGATCAAAAATCTGTCTCAGCCTTGAATATATTTAATGACCTCGGCTCAACAGCCCTCTTTGGTAAAGAATTCCACAGATTCATCGTGCTCCGGGGAAGAAATTCCTCATCATCACTGACATTAATGCGTGACTCCATATTCTGAGATTATGGCCTCTGGTCCTAGACTCTCCCATAATGGGAACTACCTTGTCAAGTCTTCTCCCGTGCCCTGAATGAATCAAATAAAGCCTGTTTGTGCATATAACCTTGTGTCAAGCTTCCCTTGAGATTATGACAGCTAGTTAGGAGAAACTCAAGAAGATTCCCAGTGATACCAAGTTGATTTAGTTACTAGTTATAGTTGCTACATTTTAAGAAGCATAAGGGGCTGCAGCAGTTAAAACAATTCCAACTCCATTCTCACAGTTTTCATTGAGGTGTTGCAACAATTTTCAATTCCCAATTCCTGCGCTACAGGAAAGATGATAGCACCGTCAGATCACCTTTACCATGTAGGTTGCAGCTGTTTAAGAAGGCAGCTCCTCATCACCTTCTATGGATAGACAACAGATGGTTGGCAACGAAAACAAAACTCACATCCCATTGAACAATTTAAAATATGACAGTTTTTTAAAAATAATTGTCTCAACATTAAAGCCATTTGTTGCAAAATATTTACATCAAGAAGGCAAGGAATTCTGTTCCACAGACATCCTTAGTAAGAGATTATTTATTTCAGTTATGCATCTGAGGTAAACATCCCACCTACAAAGTTGACTTTGTAGCAAACTTGGACTCCCCTAATGAGAATCTCAGGTTGCATTTAACAAGAACTGAACAGAAAATTTAGCATCTCCTGCCACATTAGTGGACTTAAGGCAATAGAAACCCTAAAGCGATCAGACACAGTCTGATTCAGTCTGACTCACTCGGAATGCAATCATTTGGAACTCACTGCGTCGACAGAGTATTATCAATTTAAATTCCCACTCTTGACAAAGGCACTACATCTCTATTTCAACCAGGAAATAGTCACTTGATAATTTACACTGTGCAAATGAGATTGCAATGTTGCACCATATCTACCACTTGGGAAAAAAAAAGCTGCTTCATTTTCCTACCACTTAAAGGATGCCTTGGTAAACTTGATCAGACTAGTGTGGTTAAGTAGAATCAAGACATCAGTTATCACTGCAGCCCCAGTACTCTGCAGGCACCAGTCAGAAGCATGTTTCATCTTACAAGATGAAAATGTAGAAAACATTTTTCTCACTTTGCTATCACATGACAGTTGTTTAATAGTAACCACATGTCAGAATTTCTAAAGATATTTTTGACATCTGTCACGTAATATTTGATTGCAAGTACATTTTTTTGAGCTCTTTAATATTTTGTGACTGCAAGCATGTGAGAAAATGAATAAACTGATTCCCCAGGCCAACAAGGCTACTGCTGCCTGTTGTCTGACAAACAGATTGATATGGTATACAGTGAAGAATGTGTGATGACAGATAGCCTTTAGCAAAGTGAAAAAAAAGGACAACACATAAAAGGGACTAGACACAAGCTCAAATCTCTACCAAACAGCTAAAAAAGCTAGTGATTTCTGATTATCACACTATTTTGCCATACTCTCATTGGCAGTGATATTAAAATCTGATCTCCTGTCTTAATGAAACATTATAATTTTCAATTGCGAGAATATACATTCTTCCTCCATGAGCTCTATGTGCAAATGTCAGTTTTCAGTTGCTCATTTAATTCATCATCAAATCAGACATCTATAACCAACCTGCTCAGACATGTAATGACACACTTCTGGGGCAGATGGGACTTGAACCCATGACTCCTGGGTCATAAATTCCTCAGCACCGTTCTTAACACAGAGCAGAAGGAAGGTTGAGTACACAATGAACATTACTATTCTTTGGACTTAAGGAAACAGAATTAGAAAATAGAATGCATTGAAACATTTTCGTATGTAAATTATATGCAATGGACTGAATCCTACTTTTTTGGTGAAGGGCAAGTTGTGTCATGTTTTCTTGAAGGATTCTCGGCAGAAGGTGCAGCAGGATTTCTTGCTGTTTTTTACCAAACTGCATCTTTAACTACCTACCCCATCCCTATGGTGTCCATCATGTCTGATTCTATCCCTACCTTACAATGTGTCATTTCCACAACAATTCACAACTCCATGCGTATCTGCTGAAAGACTGGCATTCCTTTCACCCACACCATCTTTGAAAAGCAGCTGATCACCCAGACATGTGTTGGCAATCTGGTGTTGCCCCTCACTGACCACAAAGCCACACCGATTATGGCACATAGCCAGCTGACACTCACTCGCATATACAACCCCATGCACCCTAGTCACTGTTTAACCACGCCATCACACAGTTTACCTGCTCTTAGCTACATCCTGCCTAAAAACCATCTCTATTCTCACCACCAACCTGTTCCCAGTGCCCACTGCAGACTCACTTCTTGTTATGGTCCAGTAGGGGAACAAAGATTTTAAAAAAAGCACTTGGACAATTCTAAATAAGAGCTTTTGTTTACAGCAAGCAAAAGTGAACACAAACTAACCTCATTCCATCTGGGGATCTAACGGCCACTACTACCCCACCCTACTACCTCCCAACAGCCTAGAAGCTCACAGTCCCCCAACTGCTTGCATCCCACATCTATTTTCTTCCCAAAATCCACAAACAGGCCTGCCCAGGCAGACCCATTGTTTTTCCTGTTGTTGTCCCTTGGAACTTATCTCTTCCTACCTTCAGTTGATTTTTTTCTCCCCTTCTCTATCCTTTCCCACTTACATCTGCAAACCTTCTGATCCTTTACTTCAGTTTCAGAATTTCCAGTTTGCATGCTCCAACCGCCTCCTCTTTGCCAGGGATGTGCAGTCCCTTTACCCAGCCATCCCCTTCAGCATGGTGTCAGGGATCCCCACTTCTTCTTAAAACCAGGAGTTGCACAACACCAGGTTATAGTCCAACAGGTGTATTGGAAATCATAAGCTTTCAGAGTGCCTCACCCTCGTCAGCTGCAATCGGAAAGCTTGTGATTTCAATTAAACCTGTTGGACTATAACCTGGTGTTGTGTGACTTCTGACCTTGTCCACCCCAATCCAACACTGGCACCTCCACATCATCTTCTTAAAACCACCACCACCCTCCTCTGCCTGCCCGAGCTCATCCTCAACATAAACAACTTCTCCTTTAACTCCTCTCATTTTCTTCAGGTCAGCGGTGTGGCCATGGGTATCCACATGGGCCTCTGGTATGCCTATCTCTTTGTGGGGTACCTGGAATATTCCTAGTTCCGGTTCTATTTGGGCCCCACCACCGACTCTTTCTTCAGTACGTTAATGACATCATCAGTGCCGATTCTCTGTCTTGTCCAGAACTGGAAAAGTTTATCAATTTTCCGCTTCCAATTTTCAACCTGCTCTCACCTTCACCTGGTCCATTTCTGACTCCTCCTTTCTGCTCCTCAACATCTCTGTTTCCATTTCTGGGGATAGGCTGGCCACCAATATCCACTGCAAACCCACTGACTCCCACAGTTACCTTGACTATACTCTCTCACACCCTGCTTCCTGTAAAGACTCTATTACGTTCTCCCAGATTCTCTGTCTCCATCACTTTTGTTCTGATAATATTAACTTCCTAAGGGGATCCTCAGAAATATCCACCATTCACGGGAGGCAATAACCGAGTGGCATTATCGCTGGACTGTTAATCCAGAGACACAGATAATGTTCTGGGGACCCGGGTTCGAATCCCACAGATGTTGGAATTTGAATTCAATAAATATCTGGAATTAACAATCTAATGATGACCATGAATCCATTGTCAATTGTTGGTGAAAAACTCATCTGGTTCACTAATGTCCTTTAGGGAAGGAAATCTGCCATCCTTACCTGGTCTGGCCTACATGTGACTCCAGACCCACAGCAATGTGGTTGACTCTTAACAATTAGAGATGGCCAATAAATGCTGCCTAGCCAGTGACGCCCTCATCCTGTGAATGAATAAAGGAAAAACAAAATTTCTTCAACCGAGGGTTCCCCACCATCATGGTTGAGAGGGCCTAAGGCGTGTCCTCCCGCACTTCTGCCTTCAACCCCTCTCTTCCTTCCCAGAAAGGCGATGGAGTCCCCCTGGTCCTCACCTCCCCTCCCACCAGCTTCCACATCCAAAAGATCATTAGCTGCCAGTTCTGCCACCTCCCCTCCCACGTCAGCTTTCCGCAAGGACCTTTCCCTCCAGAAAACACTCGTCCACTTCCAACATTTCCCCACACCCCCACGGCACCTTCCCCTGAAATCACAAAAAGTGTAACACTTGTCTGTTTACTTCCTCCCTCCTCACTATCCAAGGCCCCAAACCCATCTTTCAGGTGGAGTAGTGATTACTTGCACATTACTCAATGTAGCCTGTGGTATTCGTTGCTCACAATGTAGTTTCCTCTACATTGGGGAGACAAAGTGTAACTGGGTGAGCCCTTTGCAGGAAACCTACATTTTACTCTTAAAAATATGACCCTGATCGTCCAGTTGCCTGCCACTTCAACACATCACTGTGTTCCCTGGCCAACATCTCTGTCTCAGGTTTGCTGCAGTGCTCCAGTGAAGCTCAGTGCAAGCTGGAAGAACAACATCTCATCTGGGGACCCTGCAGCCTTCAGAAGCCAATATCGAGTTCAATAATTTTAGATCTGAATACCTCATTCTATGTTTTTTCCCACCCCAACACCCCTGGCCCTCTCATGACATGAGTTGCTTTCAACACAGCCAACCCATTTTCATCCTCTCATAGCCTACATTTATATCTATCTAGCTTTTTTCATTCCCCAACTTGATACCTCAATCCCTTTGTCTATCTAACTATATTTCTTCCCTCTGTCTGGATTCTGTTTCCAACTATTCACTCACTCCTTTCCTCCCAGCCCCTGTCATCAGCGTTAGTATCAATTTTTTTCCCAGCTCTTATCAGTTCTGAAGAAGGGTCATCGGACTTGAAACATTCACTCTGTTTTCTCGCCATAGATGCTGCCAGACCTGCTGAGTTTCTCTTGCACTTTCAGTTTGATATCTCCTGTTCTTGGTTTTATTTTAATGGTCATCATTGTGCTCTTATTTCCAAATTATCTAAACATATATGGAACTTAATTTCCACCACGGCAGGATTTGAATCCAGGTTGCGCAGAACATTACCTGTGTGCCTAGATTAACACTCGAGCAATAATACCACTAGACCATCACCCACCCTTTGATAGTCGCTGAGCGATACTAACCCTCCAGCAGACATTTTCAGAACATAACACCAACTAGCTTCTGCTCTGAAATCTTCGTTAGGCTCCAGGTTTGATTTTCGTGCTCACTTCTGCATTGCATTTCTACAGATGATGCAATCTTTCTAACTATTTTTGCTTTGCGAGATCAGGCCAGTAGCTGGACCCTATTCTCGTGGGCATATCTGGTCTTGGATGGTCTCTTCAGGGTCGATTCCCTCTTCTTTGATTCTGTCACCAGTTTGCAACCGTCTCTTTGATGCAGCAGCGTGATGAACAAATATTTTTTTTAAAATACTTTTTAAAAATCTTTTAGCTTGAAAACAGCTTCCTACTTCAGTCTTTTTGATTGCTTGCCTTTACTGATTATCATTCACCATGAATGGCTTCTCTGTGGGAATGTTGGAAACTCTGTACATCCTTTTGGCAATCCGGCCTTGTATCACCAGCTTTGTCAAATGCGCCAACTTCCAAGGTGAGTCAAACTTTCTGAGGTGAAAAATTAATGCTTTTTTTAATTCACTCATGGGATGAAGGTATTGTTAGGTAGGCCAACATTTATTGCCCGTCCCTAATTGCCCAGAGGGCAGTTGAGAGTTGGACATAGTACTGTGGGCCTGGAGTCAAATGTAGGCCAGACCAGGTAAGGATGGCAGTTTCCTTCCATAGCAGATGTAAATGAACCAGATGGTATTTTTTCAATAATCAACAATTTTTTCACGGGCTCACCGTTAAACTCTTAATTCCAGGTTTTTATTGAATTCAAATTTCTCCACCTGCCAAGGCAGGATTTGAATCCAGGTTCCCAGATATTACCTGGGTCTCTGATTACTTGATTCTTAATATAAGTGTGACATTTCTTAGCAGAAAGGGGGAGTTCCCTTGTATGCTAAGTATAGGTAGAAATCGGACTTATGGCTCTGAAGAAATAGCTCTACCTTGTGCAGTAGGTCAACTTATATGCCTCAATGTGTGGCATTGTCTTTTCATAACTGGATTAACTAAATTATTGCCAGGAGGCTCTTTTATGGTTTGCTGATGATCTACTGTAACATCTTGAGAAGATCGGTGCAAACCATTTTTATGTCTGCTCAATACTTCTAATAAAGTTTGATGACAATACCATGGCTTTAAGAAGTGTATTTTGTCCTCGTTTTTAGGAAGAGAGGTTGAGATAGAGGTGGCGAGCTGTCTCTTTGAAGCCAATAAAGTAAGCAGTTTATGATCCCCTGGGTTTTCTTTTAAATTAGAGCAATAGAAGCAGCATGAAGGTGTGAGGTCAGGCTCCCACACAACCTGGGATTTAGTTTCGTTGTCAGTTGCTAGGTTTTTGAAGTCGGTTGAAAAAGCTGCCATCTATCTGTCCCTGCTACAGCAAAAAGCTTGAGTTCTCTCTCTCTGCCAGAATTTTCACGTGGTGTTGTTTTCTCCTGGACTAGAGAAACATTGTACGTGAGACAATCTATTTTACTGAATTTGCCTCAGCTAAGGGTGCGTTTATGGGATGTTACAATATTGGTGGTTGTTGTTTACTAGTTAGCTAACCTATCACTGTGTTAAGTTTTGTCAATGGAGCTAAAGTTATGTCAATTTTTCTTTCTTTGTGTTTTAATTGTAGTGTAAAATAAACTGTCTTTTACTTAATGCTAAGCAGTGGCACCAATTGAATCATGTCTGGAACATAGCATCTTACACTTGCCTTTAAATAAGGGAAAAGTTAGGGGTACAGGCTATCTCCTTGATATATTTGAAGGTGGTTTGGTCTAGCCCATAAGAAAGTACAATAGCCAGTTGAGAGAACTTCTGACAAAAGTCTGCAGTATATTTTTGAGGAGGTTTCCTATCTGCAATTTTAGTTACTCTGTTTTCTTCACGGGTTCATTTCTACTATTTTTCTTCAAAAGTAGAAATGCAGGTGGCATAAGCTATAAAAAGTGGCCTGAAAACTTTGGGTTTTACGCACAGAGATATAGAACAAGGAAGTGGTGGTGAATCTGTGTAAGATGTATGTTGTGCAATTTCAGGCATTGGCACACAGTTATGGTAATGATGATAGACTACTGGAAAATTGAAACATGGATAATGCTAGCAGTATTTTGTTATCCTCGGACCTTAATGTTGATGTTTTCAATTTCAGAACAGGTATCTGTAGATTCCAAGATACCGTTAATAATGTGAATTGGGTGTGCATGCATTTCCAAGGAAAAGAAAGAGACGATTTTTGTTAGAGATGGTGGGTCATACTGATGTGGTGTGATTGTCAGTCCCATTGGCATCAATCTTTTGTAAGCCCATTGGATTCCTGTATCACAGGAGCCAGTTTGTCATGCTTCCTATGTAATTTACACATCCCCTCACAGTCAGTTATGTGCACTCTCTTTCTCTGTGCCTTTGATTGTCACTTTTAAATCCCTTCATTATAGTTGTAACAATGTCTTTGCCTGAAAACAAAAATGGTCAAGGTCTCGGCTCTCAGAAAATAGCGACTCTAGAAAATACCTGTTATTATTGTACAAAGGAAGTCAAATAGGCTACAGCAGATTAGCAAAATGTTAGTCGTTTAGTTTCTTTAGAAACATACTTAGTATGTCTGAACAATATTCAGATATCCCACAAATTTTTGAACAATACAAGGTCACCGTCAGGAGACCATAACAGGTATTTAAGGAGTTTCCCACACATGGCTAATAATGACCTGAAAAGATGCAATCAGTTTCTAAGATATCTGGCAGTGGTTAAGTAAATTAGTCATGAATATTGTAAGCCATCAATGTCATTTTAATATTGACACATATCAATGGTATTTTGAGCATTATATATGAAAAGAAATTCTGGTAGCTTTTTGCATCAGTGGCAACTAGAGAACCAATAAGCTCTTTTGTAAAGGAATATTACAAAAACTGAAGGCACTTACTGAAGTGATATTCTACAACAAATTGTTCAATTTATGTGTAATTTCAAATACTCCAGTTTGAACTCCTTGCTTAAATGTGGATGTGTTGAACATTGGTCAAGGTGATTTATCAGTCAAACTCTTGACAGTGGTGTTCACAAAAGATGAGAATTTCTTTCAATATTCCATATTGGAGGTAAATATTCCATAGTAGAGGTGGAACCTATGAGAATTCCATGATTCTGTTACCTAACAAAACAAATTCTTCTGATTTATACACATGAATCTTTAGTGTTTTACATTGCATTCGATTTCAAGGCATTTATACAATACACAACTAAGTGTGTGCATGCTGGCCCACTACACAAAAGCGCAGGTGCTTAACTCATGATATAAAACGGTTTCTCCACCATTAATTGTTGCAAAACTCAGACTCTGAGCAAAAACATGAACGTGTTACCTCGACAGTAAGTAGATTATTACACTTACAATGAAAGTCACTGGGACATTTTTGTTCTGACCCATGCAAATTACATTTCCACAGGATGCTTTCCAAGCAGAAACAATGTTGATTTGATCTGAATGTTAGACATGCTTGAACATGTTTTTGTGTAATGAGGAAATAATTAGTTTTTATTTCCAAAAAGAGAGGCTATAAAGTTGTACCAAAGATATTAGGTGAGGAGATTGTGATAATAGCTTTTATGAACGAGTAAACATGGTACACAAAAATAATGAAAAGCACAATACATGAACAGCCCTGATTACTGATATTTTCTTCAAAATTAAATTATCCTTTTGCTTGATGTTCTTCTATAGTTCTGCAAAGATGCTTTATGCAACAATTTAAACAACAACTTAAACATGAAAAACTTGTGATTGCAATGTCAATTTCTTTAAGAATTATATGTTTATTTTATTTATTTTCAATACTTAAAATTGTCTGAAATTGTTGTATGTTTATGCAAATTTTCTTGTAATTGGCTTTACCATTTGACGGCTAATGTACCAAATTACTTAACAGCATGACTGATTGCTCTGTACCATATTAACACTGCTTTAACAATTACTTCTATCCCGAAGCAAGTGTATGAACATCTACGTCGGTAGAAAAGAGAAGAACATTTCTAGGTTTCAAAATCTTTTGAACATAAATGCTAACAGACTCACAGAAATATATTGGATTACAGATAAACAAAAGAGAATATTGGAATATATTGATGCCTGATCAGGCTTGGAATAGATAGTTCAATTACAGTAAAGCTTCTGAAGTGTTGTAACAACGACGACACAGTGTTTTATTTGTCATATTACAGTTTGGGCCATGAGTAGATATCTTGCAATGCAACAGTTGCAAAAGCTCCAAGTAAGCAGAAACATGGAGCGTAAAGGAAATAGATAAAGCATGGCACTGGACAGTTATTTCACTGTAGCAGTGAACTACCTAAGTACAATGAAGAAGTAGGTTGTGAGTAGACTCTGGCCCAGGTTTTCATCACAGTGGAGATTCGCTTCATCTTGGTGAAAATGGTCGAGTTGGCTGGAAAAAGAAGCCCCACCCTAACCTTGGCACAGCACATTTTCACTGGGGGTGGAAAGGGGTTGGGACTGGTCTTGCACTTTCACGTTTTACGACGGCAGCTGACAATTTAAATCACCAGCAAATGGGATTTTGCCGTCTGTGCTGTGTGGAATCCAGCGGGTGCACATTAGTCTGGACTTGTCTGCCTCCTCTCCACCTATCCTCTCCTCTATCCATCCTCTATCCGCCTCCCCTCTCTCCCTATTTATTTCAGAACCCTCTTCCCCTCCCCCATTTCTGATGAAGGGTTTAGGCCCGAAATGTCAAGTTTTCCTGCTCCTATGATGCTGCTCGACCTGCTGTGTTCATCCAGCCCCATGCTTGTTATCTCGGATTCTCCAGCATCTGCAGTACCTTTTATCTCAGGACAGAACATTGCAAGGTTGTTTTGATACCCCTTTGGAAGTCAAATCCCATCTATTATTGTGTTTCCAGGACATGTTTGTGCTGTAAGGAGAGAGCTCAGGTGACCTTGGCCACGTACCTTTTGGAATTGTTGAAAGAGTGCATGAATTTACCTGAAAGATGCATAAAAACATTGGAACTGTAAAACTGTCATAGAGTTATCCAGACATAGAACATGAAACAGAGTCTAAGGCCCATCTCATCCCTGCTGACCAGACATCCCAATCTGACCTACTCCCATTTGCCAGCGTTTGGCCCATATCCCTCTAAACCCTTTCTATTCATGTTCCCGTCCAGAAGCCTTTTAA
Organism: Ginglymostoma cirratum; assembly: GCA_024137785.1. Taxonomy (NCBI): domain Eukaryota; kingdom Metazoa; phylum Chordata; class Chondrichthyes; order Orectolobiformes; family Ginglymostomatidae; genus Ginglymostoma; species Ginglymostoma cirratum. The sequence goes on from JAHRHZ010000111.1 coordinate 37,532,528, forward strand.
AGGTTGTCATTGTACCAACCTCCACCACTTCCTCTGGCCGCTCGTTCCATAGATACACCACCCTCTGCAAAAAAATTTTGCCCCTCAGGTCCCTTTTAAATCTTTCCTCTCTCACCTTAAACCTATGCACTCTAGTTTTGGACTCCCATACCCTGGGGAAAAGACCTTGGCCAGTCAACCTATCCATGTCAAGGAGACATGAGATAGCTTTAGTAAAGAGGGTTAAGGAGAATCCAAAGAGATTCTGCAAATGGATTAAGGATTAAAGAGTGACTAGGGAGAGAATAAAGATCAACGAGGCTACCTATGTGTGGGACCACAGGAGTTGGGTGTGATATTAAACAGGTATTTTATGTCAGTATTTACAGTGGAGAAGGACATTGAAGGTAAGGAAGTTGGGGAAGTGAATTAAAAACAGAAATTGCTAGAAAAGCTCAGTGGGCCTGGCAGCATCTGTGGACAGAAATCAGAGTTAATGTTTTGACTCGAGTGACCCTTCATCAGAAGTGTGTTCTGAGGAAGGTTACTCGACCCGAAACGTTAACTTTGATTTCTCTCCACTAATGCTGCCAGATCTGCAGAGCTTTTCCAGCAAAATCGGTTTTTGTTTCTGATTTACAACATCTGCAGATCTTTCCGTTTTTATTGGGGAAATGAATAATGATGTCTTGCAAAGTGTCCATTATTACAGAAGAGGAGGTGCTGGAGGCCTTAACACACATAAAGGTCAATAAATCACCAGGATTTGACCAGGTGTATCCCTGAACTTTGTGGAAAGCGAGGGGAGAGATTGCTGGGCCCCTTGCTGAGATATTGGTGGGTGAGGTGCTGGAGAACTGGAGGGTGGCTAATGTAATACCATTATTGAAGAAAGGCTGCAAGGGAAAGCCAGGGAACTGTAGACCAGTGAGCTTGATGTCAGTGAAGGGTACGTTTTTGGAGGGGATTCTGAGGGATAGGATTTACATGCATGTATAGAGGCAAGGATTATCAAAGAAGTATAAAAGCTACCTAAGAAATGTCAGCCTGTCAAAGAATTGTCAAGCTCATCAAAAAATGTCTCCAATCTACAATAAAATGTGTTTGATTTTTCAGTGTGCTGGCTGACAGAAGCCATTACAGGATTGGTACTGTCTGGCTGATTTTCCAATCTAATATTTTCAGACTGGTGTGCCTGTTAAGAAAGCAGTTTAATGGAAATTTCTAAGTGCTTAAAGAACAAGATATTAGATGAAAGATTTTCAGCATATGAATTTTTTCATCAATGGGAGTTTATATTTTTAATATTGATATCATCTGTAGAACTGAAATGTCTCTTTTATACAATGAAGTCACCAAGAGACAAATAACTTTATTTTTTCTCCATGTGGCTCCTGTGGTCTCTGTGTAGTGAATACGAGCAAGTTGGTATGGAGAAGGAAGGGCAAAGACCATAACATTTAGGAGCAGAATTAGACTATTCGGCCTAGTGATTTTGCTCCACCATTCAATCATGGCTGATATGCTTGTCAACCTCATTCTCCTGCCTTCTCCCCATAACCTTCAATTCCATATTAATCAAGAATCTATCTGTCTTTGTCTTAAATACTTTTAATGACTTGGCCAAAAGATGGACATGGGGCATTAATTGGCATATTAGCTCCAAGATGGCGGTGGAATTTGAAAGAGCCTATGGAATTGACAAATACATAGATTGGCTGGTGTACACACATTAGGGTAATAAGGGCATTGTTTGGTTCCAATACCATGAGTGGCATAGCAGCTATAAGGGATAATGCAAATAAGTAGGTGTTATGAACATAGAGATATGAAGGTAAGATAGTAGTGGGTTCAGGGTTCAAGTGGCATGAGTTAGCGTGGATGGGGCATAGTGAGTATGTGTGACAGGGAGGGGATGAGGGTTGGAGTTCATACATTGCTTTAATTAGTTTATTTTTGGTTTATCTTCCACACAATCACGGTGGAGTCAGGCTCATGTTCAGCACACACAGGTCGTCTGGCCTGACACCAAGGAACCTCATTACCCTGGAATGAAAATCCAAATTCCACAGACTCAGAAAAGATCGGTGATACATTCACCAACCTGTGAATCAAATGTTGGGTGAAATTTTATGACCTCTTTCATGGTGTGGTTGGAGGTGAGAAAGGGCATTTAATTAATTAGGATAGCAGCACGGCTGTATTTTGCCATCTTCCCCCTCTGATAGGATTAAGTCAGGGTCGGTAAGGTCAATGGTAAAACTTTTGGCTCTGCCACCAATTAAGACCCAATTAATAGAATTATAGAATGATAAAATCAGAGAATTTTACAGTACGGAAGAAGACCTTTCAAACTCTTGTGTCTGTACCAGCTCCTGAAAGAGCTATCCAGCTCGTCCTATTCTCCAGCCCTATCTCTGTAGTCCTCTAAATTCATCACTTTCGGATATATATCTGGCTCTTTTTTGAAACCTCCAACAGAATCTGCCTCCACCACTCTCCCAGGCAGCACGTTCCAAATCGTAACAACTCTCTGAGTAAAGAAGTTTCCCCTCTTCTCATGCCTCACCCTTGCTGCCAATCTTGAAACTGTGACCCCTATTTACTGACATACCAACGAGCGGAAACAGAATATCCTTGAGGTTGTTGACATGCTCACCGAGCTGGCTTGTTCTTGTTCAGACATTTCGTCACCATGCTAGGTAACATCATCAGTGAGGCCTCCGATGGAACAATGTTATTCTACTCTGCTTGGAATTTATACTGTTCGGTCCGTTATGGTGAGCAGTGTCATTTCCAGTTTTGGTCTGAATGGGTTTGTATATAGGGTCCAATTCCATCTGTTTGTTGATTGCATTACGGATGGAGATGCATGCTGTGGGAATTCCTGCGTGTGTCTATGTTTGGCTTGGGCTACTATGGTTACCTTGTCCCAGTTAAACTGATGGCTTTCATTGTCTGAGTGTGCTGATATTGAGGCACGATGAACTCCCCTCAAGCCAAAGCCAAACATAGACACACGCGGGAATTCCTACAGGCATGCCTCTCCATCCGTAATGCAATCAACAAACAGATAGAATTGGACACCATATACAAACCCATTCAGACCAAAGCCGGAAATGACACTGCTCACCATAACGGACCGAACAGTATAAATTCCAAGCGGAGTAGAATAACATTGTTCCATCGGAGGCTCCACTGATGATGTCACCGAGCATGGTAACAAAACGTTTGAACAAGCCAGCTCGGCGAGCAAGTCAATAACCTCAGCCACAACCCGAGCTATAGATTTTTGCAAAAACTTTAAACAGAATCTCCTTCTTTATCCTATTCTAAATGACTATTTAAGGGCCTCATCCCACTGTTGCTGTTACTAACCCAGTGATCGTTGGTCTTGTTGACATTCATTCATTATTCTTGACATGTAAATCTGTACGCGCTGCTCTCAGCCTTCAAAGAGGAGAAGGGCAGTCAGAGCCCTTGAGAAATATGTCGTTGGGAAGGTCAGTTCTTTTTCCATGACGCCCACCCCACAAAACCCATCTTGCCATTACTTACCTGTGACCTGGCTTGTTTCTCCATCCTAGGCCTCCATTATTCGTTGTCCTGGCTGTAGCCATGACTACCCAGGCAACACTGCTGTTTGTAAGCAACCCCTGATTGGCCAGCTTCACTCATTAGGTGGGATTTCATTCCCCAGATCCAAGGTCCTCAGAAAGGCCCCCTATTGGGCTACTTAACAACCGAGTATTGGCAGGTTTTTGTGAATGTGGCACTATGGGACTCCTGCCGGTTCTCTAACCATGTCTCCTGCATAAAATCCACACCACGATGTCAGCTAAAACAATATATTTAAGGACAACCTTTTTTGTTCACTGTACAGTCGGTACTTCAACATTTACGCCAAAAGTGATAGCTCAGGGGTTTGTCACACTGCTAGAGCCTCTTTTTTTAACTAAATCGATGTACTACCTAACGTCCCACTATGTAAGTTCAACACTAACTACCAAGAAAATAAATTTCAAATTAATAACTTCCCTAAATATAGGGATGGCGTATAAGCAGACATTCTTGTTCCCACTGTTAAACATATAATTTGATAGAAAGGAGCACTGTTCCATAGCGATGCGAATGATATTAACCTATCCATTTGCAGTGGATGTTGTGTGAATGGATTTGGCAATTGACCAGACATGCGATGAGCCATGTTGATAAAATTAAAGCACACAGTATTACTAGAAGTATTGCGGTGCAGGTGGGGAGTTGTTTAAACAGTAAAAATCATAGTAAAAATTAGGACGACAATTTAACAAATTACCAAGTTAGAAGAATTCACAGTTATCTGTCAAGTAAAGGTTTTAAGCAAAGAGATGTGACATGATAGATTTAGAGAGGAAGAATATGTAAAGGGCAGTGGGTAGTGACATTTCAAGAGAAGATGATGAGAAAAACATGAGTTTCAGGAGTATAATTCTTCAACAATTGAGAGGACAAAACATTCAAAGAAAAAGGAAAAACAGAAAATGCTGGAGAAGCTCAGCAAGTCTGGAAGCATCTGTGGAGAAAAATCAGAATTAACGTTTTGGACCCAGTGACCCTTCCTTAGAACTAAGAAGACAGTTCTCAGTAAGGGTCACCGAACCCAGAACACTAACTCTGAATTTCTCTCCACAGATGCTGCCTGACCTGCTGAGCTTTTTGGGAAATTTGTTTCTGATTTCCAGCATCCTCAGCTTTTTGGGTTTTTATTTAAAAGAAGCAAATGGGTTGCTAGCTTATACTGAACTTACGCAAATCACTTATTAGTTTGCAATTGGATTGATTGTCCGGTTTTGAACACTATAGAAACAAGCTCAAAGTCCATCAATTTCACCTTCCACCAACTGTGTTTTCTCATGGTATGACAATGGGGTTGTATCTTAACCAGATCAATGAACCAAGATTTCATCTAAACATACTTCAACATGGCCTGTGGAAAAACCCAATAGTGAAAAGCTTTGAGAAGTACAGGTCCAAATCAGCTGTTCCTTCCAGGAGAGGTGCACTTACTCCAATTTATGTCTCAAACAACTCCTGTAGTTTATACCAAGTATCTAATTTGGATTTCAGTGGATAGTTTAGGTAGGATGGTAGTATGTGGAAGAGATTCTCTCTTAAGAGTTATAAAGAGACACTTGAGAATTGGATGCCCTTTCCTTGAGAGGAAGTTGGTTAATGTGTGAGTCAGTGATAAAATCAAGCTGGGGAAACAATTCTTCATAGTCTGTGAGTATGAAACAATGGGACATAAGATTATCAAATGAATAAATGACAGATATATCTACACTACAGAGTTAGGATTGATAGTATCAATAACTCTGAATTCTATGACTTTTGCCTTCCCATCTTTATATTTTTATGATATGGATTTATTGGCAAATCTTGCTCATCGAGGTGGAAGTAATAGATTAATGAGAACCTGCTAAAACTGAGGTTGTGTTTTCAGAATTTTTGTCATTCCTTAGAAGTACATTTTAAAAAAAAGTCATTTCACTCTTTGTTCAAGGAAGTCTATATTCTAGATTGTATGTAAATGCATCAGTCAAGAAAATTAAGGTGCAACTTTCTGCAGCTTTCAGAACGGGAACTTTGTTTTGTACGATAGATAATTAGGGGAAGAAGATGTTCTAATGAAAATGCTAGCTTAATGTGACAGCATAAGGGAATAATTATATCTTACTAGCAATGCATTTTCAATGGGATGTATTGGCACAGGTACAGTTTACAAGCTGTTTGGTAAGCTGAAGGTGAGGACTGTAAGTTTTAACACTCGACCTTGACAGGTTCATTGATATTTCAGGTGTAAGAATTTTAAGAAATATTGAAATAACCTTTAAAACCCAATTTAAGCCCTAAGGTCTTTATTAGGTGTAGTTGGAACACTAGGTAACAAGACCTCTTGGTCATAGATATGTTTAAAGCAGTTAGACATATGATCATGCAGTAAGCAGTCACATCCGCTTGATTGCAATCTTTCACAACTAACCAAATTCATTGGCTGCAGCATCAAATCATTCAATAAAATTAATTATTACGTCATCAGTCTTCTTCCCACGATCCGCAGGATTTTCCATTCCTTGCTGTATGGCACAATCAGAATCCGCTTAGAAGTTAAATTCTCCCTTTGGAATATCTAGTTCTTTCTTCAAACTGCAGCTTCATGTTATTTTTACACTTTATAAAGTTGATTTTTTTCCTCATCACTCATCATCCAGGACGACCAAGATAATCAAATGCTCAGAGTTCCTCAACTTACTGATTTTTTTGAGGGTTGGTGTTTGGTTCCTGTGAGTCTGAGACACAGCACTGACCCAGGCCAATATGTGGATCCAATATCTGTGTCTGATCGTGTAGCCTCCTTTGCCAGTCAACAGTGAAAACGACTGCCCTCCTCCGTACCACTTCATCCGCCAGCACCTCCACGTCCCTCCCTATGCAACAGGAAATGAGATTTCCACTCTTGGTAATATCCTCAGTGTGATGGGCAATTGCAAAAGAATTTCCCAACTTCCAGTGCAGCCGGGCTTTAAATACGGATGCACTGGTGTGAACGTCAGAAGATCCTGCCAGAACGAGCTCTTCCACATTTCCTGCCCTGCAATTTCATGGGAAAGGCAGTGTAAAGCTTGCTCCTATAAGTACTGATTTAAAGAGCAGCAGATTGCATGAGAAAAATTACTGTGAGCCATGGCAAACTAGATGTCATGAACCTTACTCGACAGAACACTGTAAACATTCAGTGATTTGTTTCCACATCGTTTCACTTTTTTTTCTCTCTGAGTTCCTGAGGTATAAAGGCCGTGATTTCATTCTAGTGATGGGAGTCCCCATCCTGGTGACTGGAAAACCAATAGGAGCCCAATGTCACTCACCATGTGGAGGTCCAAAGCTATTTTACGCAATACTGAGTCTTTCATCAAACCAAACCTCCCGTGGGGCAGAGATGTCACCCCTGAAAGTTGCCCATCTGATTCTTCTAACCCCTGCCAAACATGCCTGTTTGTGTGGTCTCACTGAAATTCCAGCTAAGTTTGGCTACATTTGTAAACTTTCATCAAAGTAAAACCCAACTTTGAAATATTGTTTCAGAGATAGTAGGAACTGCAGATGCTGGAGAATCTGAGATAATAAGGTGTAGAGCTGGATGAACACAGCAGGCCAAGCAGCATCAGAGGAGCAGGAAGGGCTGTTTGTCAGTCTCAGCCCTATTTTGTGAACCTCAAACCTCTTGCTGAACATTCTGTGACTTTGAATGTGTGATCTTCTTCAGAGATGAATGCTTTTGTTAATCTGTGGGAAAGTGGCCTGCAGCTTTCAGTAGGATTTATTTTACAGGGGTCCCTTTTGGTTTTGCAAAACATAGTGATAAGACTTCTCTACAACTGGGTAAAACAGTCTAGTTTTAAAGTCTGAATGATCAATATCTTTGTGAGTTGAATAGCTTTTGCAAATCTCAATTACAAATTTCACTTTAAGTGTGCTTAAGATAGTTAAGAATATTATAACTTTCAAAAAGATGCACTGGTTCAATCCGGAGAACTTTAATCTCGAACAATTTATGAATTTGATTTTATTTATAAAAATCGTTCATGAGATGTGGGTGTCTTCACTTGTTTCCCAGTTTATTTAGCTTGCAATTTGACATAATCTGGATGACCATGTGGAGTCATTAAACTTATATTCATTCTTAAAGCTTGTAACAGTGCAGTTATGATGTTCTGGAGGATCCATCATCTTCCACTTAGCCCATTTTTTGTCATTGGTGACTTCCACTGTGATCTTGCAAGTATAACATCCCTCATTTTTATGATTTCTAACAATGGAAATTCAACATCAAAATAATTGACTTTTTGTCTTCTTCCAGCTGCTATAGCATTCCCTGTCTTGTTTTACGATATTGACGATGCACTTGAAATGAACAAGTCAAATGCACACATTTCCCATTTCTCAAATATCTGCCTCCCCATGCTCAGAATTATGCAAAGTAGCTCATTTTTCACAAGGTGTGGGAGAATCCTCATTCATCAGCTGGCAGAACATAGAAAATTGGAAGAGGAATAGACCATTCGGCCCTTTGAGCATACTCTGCCTTTCAACGCGATCATGGCTAATCATCCAACTCTGTACCATATTCTCACATTTTCCCCAAATCCTTTGATTCCTTTAGTCCTAAGAACTACATCTATATTTTTCTTAAAAGTCTTCAATATTTTGGCATCAATAGTTTCCTGTGATAGAGAATTCCATAGGTTTCCCCCTCTCTGGGTGATGAAATTTCTCTCATCTCTGTCATCATCGTTAGACTGTAGCCCTTGGCTCTGTACTCCTGGTTCATCGAGACCATGTTTCCTGCAACTACCCTGTTAAACCTGGTTAGAATGTCATAGGTTTCTGTGAGATTCCCCCCTCATTCTTCTGATCTCCGGCGACTATAGTCCTAACCATTCCAGTTTCTCCCCAAACGTCAGTCCCACCATCTCAGGAGTCAGTCTGGGAAACGTTCTTTGCACCCCATCAATAGCAAGAACATTTTTCCTCAGATAAAGAGAACTAAACTACGCACAATACTCCAGGAATAGTCCTAACAATGCCCTGAACAGGGGCAGTAAGGCATCCCTGCTGCTGTACTCAAACCCTCTCGTTGTGAAGGCCAAAGAACCATTTGCCTTTTCCACTACCTGCTGTTTCTTCACGTTTACTTTCAGCGTTTGGTGTACAAGAACAACCAGGTCTTTTTACATCACCCTTTTGCCAAGCCATCATCATTCAGATTGTAACCTGACTAGTTGTTTTTGCTGCCAAAGTAGATAATCTCACATTTTTCCACGTTATACTGCATCTGCCATGGGTCCACTGTTGTTCATCATTTATATAAATGATTTGGATGTTAATATAGGAGGTATGGTTAGCAAATTTGCAATTGGCACAAAAATTGGTGGTATCTTGTACAGTGAAGAAAGTTATCTAAAAGTACAGCGATATCTTGATCAGATGGGCCAATGGGCTGAGAAGCAGCAAATAGGGTTTAATTTAGATAAATTTGAGGTGCTGCATTTTGCAAAGATAAATCAGGGCAGAACTTACACAGTTTATGGTAGGGCACTGGGGAGTTTTGTCGAACTGAGGGACTTTGGTGTGTACGTGCATAGTTCCTTGAAAGTGGCATCACTGCTGGACAGGGTGGTGAGGAAGGCATTTGGCATGCTTGCCTTCATTGGTCAGAATAGTGAGTAAAGGAGTTGGGACATCATGCTGTGGCTCAACAAGACATTGGTGAGGCCACTTTTAACGTGCTGCATTCAATTCTAGTCACCCTGCTATAGGAAGTACGTGGTTAAACAAGAAAAGATTCACAAGGATGTTGCTGGGACTGGAGAGTTTGAGTTATAAGTTCGGTCCAAATAGACTGAGGCTTTTTTCCTGAGGAGTTGGAGGCTGAGGGTACCCCTATAGAGGTTTATAAATTCATGAGAAGCATAGATAAGGTGAATAGCCAAGGTCTTTTTACCAGGGTAGGGGAGTCCAAAACTAGACGACACAGTTTTAAGGTGAAAGTGGAAAGATTTAAAAGGGACCTGAGGAGTAACTTTTTCACACAGAGGATGGTGTGTGTATGGAATGAGCTGCCAGAGGAAGTGGTAGAGCCAGGAACAATTATAACATTTAAAAGGCATTTGGAGAGGTACATGAATAGGAAAGGTTTAGAGAGATATGGGCCAAATGCAGGAAAATGGGACTAGTTCAGATTAGGAAACCTGGTCAGCATGGACAAGTTGGACTGAAGGGTTTCCATGTTGTTTAACTCTATGATTCTATGACATATCTATGGATGCTTTCACTATCGGTTTGTATGTTCCCCACAAGCTTACTCTCATACCGTATTTCCTCCTCTTAATCAGTTTCTTTGTCTCCTGCTGCTGGAATCTAAACTGTTCATAATCTTCCAGTCCGGTGTTTTTTTTTTCTGGCCAATTTGTATGCCTGTCCTTGACTTTAATACTATCCCTAATTTTCCTCATTGACCATAGTCTGACCGTGTTTCCTATTCTATTTTATACTGGACAGGAGTGAATAACTTCTGAAATTCATCCAGGTGGTCTTTAAATGTTTGTGATTGCCTATCTGGTATTGTTGCTTTAAATAACAATTGATTATAGCTCACTCGCACCTCAAACCATTGTAATTACATACCGTTGGTGTCGAACTTGGTTTGGAACAAACAGATGGATTTGGCGTCTGCTTTTGTTGTGTTGGGGTACACAATGTTCAGTTATTTCCTGGCACCTTGTGAGTTTGGAAATTACATAGAACATAGAACAGTACAGCACAGTGCAGGCCCTTCGGTCCACAATGTTGTGTTGAACTATATTGTTTCAATTAATTTATTTGTTCCTGTGAGTTGACTTCTTCCTCTTTAAAAATATGATTGAAAATTGGGCAAGTTTTCTTGCTGAGAAGTGAACACGACTGGTTGTACATTACACACAGTGTTTCTGCAATCTTCCTGACTTGATGGTAACATTGCTTGAAGTTGACCTTTTACCTTGACGCTCATTCCTCCTGGAGCTTGAAGTTTGATGGATGAAGACTGCAGGATAATTTTTTTTTTTTGCAGCCATTTAATACCATCCAGCAGAACTGTGGTTCCAGCTTCTGCGTCCAAATCTGACTGTGTGCGATAACCATTGACTGTGATGTAGATGCTCGAATGTTGACTGTTTCTGGCTGATTCGTTCAACAAAACTGTGTTTCTGTGTAAAGCTCTCTTTAAAGCAGATGTCTAGTTCTTTACGAAACTCCATTTTTATAGGCAATATGTTTATTATTGTTATTCCTTGTAATTAAAGCCATGGATTTTATTTGTGTGGGAGGCACCCTGTTCCTGTATGTGAACTTTCTTTGTGCCATAATGGAGTCCTTAAAAAAATGGCTGATGGCTTCTCTGTTGTGAAAACAGAGCATAATTGGCTCTGCACCTTGTCGGCTGAATGTTTTGTAAGGGCTCATATTCACTCTGTTTTCACTTAGTCTGCCTTTGGTCACATTCTGGAATATTTGTTGGGGTCGGGCAGAATTAATCGCTCACACGAACTGAAGCCATTGTCTCCCCTAGTGCTTTTGCTATTAGTCGCTGGAATATCCTGGAAAGCTTCCCAGTTGGGGTTTCAATTGCATCTGGCCTTGAATTACTTCACCTGCTACTTTCTGGTGCTGCTGGGTTTCTGTTCAGACTTTTTCTCCTGGCTCTGATGTTTTTTTCCTGGTCTAGTTACCGTGTCCTGCTATGTAAGAATATCATTAGGAACGCAGACACACAGGACTGAAAGCAAGGTAGGTGAAAAGCCATTACCCAGTATTGCCTATAAACTACAACCAGAAGCATGACAGCAAAGATCTTCGCTCCATTAGTCTCAGTCCCATGTGATCTCACATCAGCGTGATGTCTCTCCTTGTGCACATGCTCAGTTGCTATAATAGTGGAGAGGTACAGTTAGCTTTTTGCTTCAGGTAGGATAGGATTTGGAAAGACAGAGTTAACAAAGTCACATTCCTTTCCCTTATTCCACAAAGTTTGCCAGCTCAGCAGATCCACAGTCCCTCTATAAGGACTTGCTGTGAATTATGGCCCTCGAGATGGAAAGACATAGAAATTAGTTGCTGCTCCAAATCCAAGTCTGCTTTTTGTCATCTAAATGTGATTGGAGTGGATAACTGACATCTTTATGAATTAACTGTAAACTTTAAGGAGCAGCTTTAAGGCTGCTAGATTCTACCTCAACTCATCTCCCCAAATAAAGACAGATTCTGTGTAAAAAAAGATAAAAGCTTTAATTTCTACAAATACAGTTTAATTAACATGAAGTCATTTCAATACATGGTCCAGACTAGCACTAATTGGATTGTAAAATCATTAAACAGCTCCATGTATGAATGGCTTTGTCATTTATTTTACTTTCCTGTGAGCCTAGAATTGTGAGGGAAGTGAAAAGTCACTTAAGCCCATCTGTCGCACCTGTGCCAGTGGATGTGACTTCCAACGATAGCAGTCAACTTACTCTTAACAGAGGAAGAGTGCAAATCAAGGAAAGGCGGTAAATTTAATTAATCTCATCCTGTAATGAAGCACAAAAACTGTAACAATGAACAGCACTAGCATAAAGCAATCAGCTTTTCATCAAAAGCTAAAGTTCCTTAATGTTAGCACCATGTACACCCTGTTTACTTTCTGCTCTTCTACATTTGAACCTCCTCATTATAATATATTCCCATTTCAGTTCCGTTATTTTGTTTTTTGCTCCCTGCCTTTTCATAATATTTTCATTTCAGTCAAAGAAAGTGGTTGATTTGTGTCAACAAAAGAAATGAAATCTCCAAGACACAAGCATACAAATCCAATTTATAAATCGAGAGAATGCTATAAAGATTTCAAAATGTCATCCTACCCTGTCCCAAAAATAAATGCATTGCTTTCCTAAGGAAGTTCAAGTTCTACCTCCATCATAAAAGCTGACTTATTACATCTATAAATGTATCTAAATATTTATCCGCTAGACTCAACTGACCTATAAATTCATACCAAAGACTTGTTTGCATTCTAAAGGATGAATTACAGCTTTGAACATTGTGCCGAAGAATATATTAAAACACTCTTCATCTACAAATAATAATTATAACTTAAAATATTTCAACAGGAATGAGTACATTATGATCATAGCAGACATTGGACTTGAATTTTCATAATGGCTTTCCCCTCAGCTCCTGTAGCTGCATCAAGAGCTGCAGAAGCTTCAGGAAAAAAAAACTCAGTTCGTACCTTTTATCTGTCTGTTTCACTAAGGTTACAGTGAAGGAGTGGGACAATCTCTTTGGTAAATCATCCAATTACAATTTATTCTTCCCATGGTCCACTTGTGTTGTTATCCATGTATCCTGCATAAAATATTGTTGCCTCCTCAATTGGCTCAACAAATTTACCATATGAACAACTGAACGGCACAGACTGAGATCTCATGTCTGTACCAAATGAGCTGAGTGCTGTAGTTACATGGTAGCCAGGAAGGGGAATGGGTGGAATTTATATTTTATGCCCATTTGTTATCTAGTGACCCACGCTGGAAGTGTAAGCCTATGGGACTTTAATAGTGGCAGAACTAAGCTGTGGTTTGATGATCTTAAAAAATCGTCTGACTGATCAATGACCAATCAACACAAGGAAGGAACTTGCATTTATTTCAATTCCTAAAATTGCTAACTTGTCAAGAGGGCATAATTTTCCCCTTCCTGAGGTGGCAAGGAAGGTGGTGAGAAGGGCAAATAAGGGGTGAGTGAGCAGCCAGAGGCCGTAGTGCACATTGGTACCAACGACATAAGTAGAAACAGGGATAAAGCCCTGTGGAGTGAGTACAGGGAGTTAGGAAAGAGGCTGAAGAACAGGACCTCAGGGGTAGTAGTCTCTGAGTTAATACCGGTGCCACGAGCTAGTGAGGCATGGAATAGAAAGATAAGACAGACGAATGCATAGCTAAGGAGCAGGCGCAGGGGGCAGAGTTTCAGGTTCTTGAATCATTGAGACCTCTTCTGGGGGAGGGGTGACCTGTGCAAGAGGGACAGTTGCACCTAAACTAGAGGAGAACCGATATCCTCAGAGGGATAGTTGCTAGTGCCACTTGGGAGGGTTTAAACGAGAGTGACAGCGGGCAGGGAACCAGAGCAGCAGGTCAGCAAGCGGAGGGATTGAAGGGAACGTAGATGTTAAGACTAGTAAATCAGAAAGAAAAGACGGACAGGTAAATGAACACAATGGTACTAATGGGCTGAAGTGTATTTATTTGAACGCACGGAGAATTATGTGTTAAGGCAGATGAACTTAGAGCCTGGATTAGTACATGGGGCTATGATGTTGTGACCTTTGACGGAGGGACAGGAATGGCTGCTCAACATCCCAGGGTTTTATTGTTTTAGACGAGGTAGAGAGGAAGGGAAAGAGATGGAGTAGTTGCATTACTAATTAATTTCCACGGTGACTTGCCTGCATGGATTCAGAATTGGCTTACCCATTGAAGACAGAGGGTAGAGTTGAAGGGTGTTTTTTCAGGCTGGTGGTCTGCAACTAGTGGTGTTGTGCAGGGATCCATTCTGGGACCTCTGCTGTTTATGATATATATAAATGACTTGGATGAAAAAGTAGATGGGTGGGTTAGTAAGTTGGCAGACGATATAAAGATTGATGGATTTGTGGATAGTGTAAAAGCTGGTCAAAGGATACAGTGGGACATAGATCAGTTGCAGATATCGGCAGAGCAATGGCAGATGGAGTTTAATCCGGGTAAGTGTGGGGTGCAGCGTTTTGGGAGATTAAAAGTTGAGGAAAAGTACAGAGTTAATGGCAGGACTCTGAACAGCATCAATATACTGAAGGGTCTTGGAATTCAAGTCCATAGCTCCCTAAAAGCGGTCACTCAAGTAGATAGGGTGTTAGAGAAGTCACATGACATCCTTGTCTTATTAGTCAGGAAACTGAATACAAGAGTCAGGATGTCATGTTGCAGCTTTATAAGGTTTTGGTTCGGCCATACTTGAGTTGAAATGCCTAATACTAGGGAGCATGCATTTCAGGTGAGGGGGGGGGGGAAGTTCAAAGTGTACATGAAGCAGGTTTTTAACACAGAGTGGTAGGAATCTGAAACGCACTGCCAGGGGTGGTGGTGGAGGCAGAAACAATAAAGGCGTTTAAGGGACTTTTAGATGTGCACTTGGATATGCAAGGAATGGAGGAATATGGACAAATGGCAGGCAGAAGAGATTAGTTTCATTTGGCGTCATGTTCAGCACAACAGGCCTGTTCCTGTGCCATACAGTTCTATGTTCAATGTTCTATTGAGGTGAGTTGGGCTATGAGGGAAACCCACTCTCATTCTCTCTACCTCAGCAATTCAACCATCTAAACCCACAACCAAGAAGGTCCTCAGGTCCTGGGCCACTTGAGTGCCTCAGCCGAACACCGGCTTGGCTTCCCAGCAGGCAAGTGAAATGACTGCACTTCCTAATTGCTCTTAGCCCCAACCCTTCTGACTCTTCTTTCGCCATGACCATTCCGATTGGTCAGCAGCTTTTGGTGAGGCAGGGCTTCAACATTGCGGTCTGTAATTCACTGGGGTAACTTTCCAATCAGCTTTTACTGAGCAGACTGGAGCTCAATTCAATGACCTTTCCCATTGGTGGAAGCAGTCAGTTACCTCTGAACTCAATTGCCCCTACAATTAAGCACTGGGAAAATAAGTCTTGATAAAAGGTTCAGAACAGATTTCTTTTTGTAACATATCCTGATGGTTTTGAATGTTTATTCAAAGCAGCATTTATTTCTGGCATCAGGCAAAAAATGTTTTTCTTTTTATTTCATGAACAACTTATTAGATTTTACTTCATGAGTAATTCTTTGATCTTTTGTAGCAACTCTGGCGACATTGGCTGTTTCAAACGAATTAAATAGAAATAGTTGTTTGGTCGTACAATACTTAAGTCTTGCTAAGCAAGGGCCTGAGGTCAGAGTTTATTGTTTTATACTCATCGGGGCTGGATCGCAAGAAAATCAAGTTGGAAGCAATAGTTTATGAAGAATGAGAAGATGATGCTGATTGGTTAGACTGAGGTTGGCATGGAGATGCAGCAGGAACTATTAACTGTCACAGTTAACTAATTAAATTTAAACCAAGCAATATAACTCTGACCGTTCAGGACCTTGTCACAGAGATACAGCAGGGAGTGGCTCCATAGCCATTTCTTCGATGAAAGAGGTACAATATACCAAGATTTCCTTTTCTACCAAGGACAAGGCCATGCTAAATCTATATCACTGACCTTTGAACCCAGGAAATATCAATGCCACTTTAATGGAAGGGTCAAGAAAAAGAAACAGATATTCGTTTCACCAGGGCTTTGGTTTCTTTTTCAGTGTCTGATCAGATTCCATTGATTTCTTTGTGAAGGGCATCTAAGATCACAGGCAAGAGTCCTGGTGCCTTCTTGTCCTCTTGCAAAAATGGTGCAGGGGAGCCCAAAGAAACATAATGGAGTTTCAGCCAGAATCCCGGCTCTCACTCCAAAGGCAAGGGAGTAAATATTCTTGTTTTTTTTTTTAATTGTTGTACCTAGGCTATTTGTGAGCAAACCAGGCAGGCTGTCCTACATCCACCAGAAGACTGTAACCAAAAGCTTAACATGCACATTGCCTGCTGTTTCTGGAAATGCAAGGCCCTTTCAGAAAACAGGTTTGCCTCTTGAGTGACCCTGTGCTACATTAACGGCTAGGTACAGGACATCTCAATACACCTGCACCTTCTACAATTCAGATGTCAATGCTGAATTGAGGCAGGGAATTCTTCCCAAGGAAGCTTTAGATGCAGAAGCATGCACAGAAAATTGCATCTGCTCTACAGTCTGCTATGTTTACAGCAATCTGACTTCAAGAATATGGAAATCTATCTTCTGTTTGCCAGCTGAGATATGACTCCATGTGCTGGTCCTCATTGAGGAAATGGTGCTGGAAATAATGGGAGAAACTATCATTGAGGATGAGCTAAATGGCATTGCTGAAGCCATTAAATTCTGTTCTGAAGAAGGTCCAGACCTGAAATGTCAACATTCCTGTTCCTCTGATGCTGCCTGGCCTGCTGTGTTCCTCCAGCTCCACATGTGTTTTCTCATCTTGTAACCAACTCTCCGATTCTTCTTGTACTAGCAACAACAAAATATTTAACTACAGGAGACATCACAGCCGCTGAAATGTGACTTTAAGGTTTCAGACAATAATGGACAATAATGATTTTCTCTTCCATCCAGAAGGGTGAGGGCAGCTGTTACGTGGGAACACTAGCACCTGCAAGTTCCCTTTAAAATCACTCCCAAACCCATCTTGGAAATAGATTGTCGTTTCTTCAGGACTGATGGGTCAAAATCTGGGAATTCCCTCATTAACAGCATGTAGATCTGCCTAGAGCGCAGAGATCAGCAGTTCAAGAAGGAAGAGCAACTACAAGCAGGCAATAAATGCTGACCAGCCAGTGACACCCACATCCTACAAATGAATTTTTAAAATAAATCTTCACCACGGCAAAAAGCCATGATATTAGCACAGCCAGACCTTCCTTCTATGAACAGGCAGAAAAGAATGAAGTCCCCTGGCTGGGTTGTAAAATCTCCGTGATTTTCAAGGTGCAGCGATGGATGGTGAAGCATGAAATGTTGGCTCCGGCGCCCCGTTCAACCTGGAAAATCCACAGGAGGCAAAGCTCAAGGCCTCATCCGTACTGTATTCTGAGGCTGCTTTCAACAGTTGTGTGGCTTAGGAAAGGCCAGCTGCTGAATGCACTGCTCCTGAGTGAAATGCAGTTGGGGGATGTGTTCCTGGACATTCTGAGTGGATGAGACCTCCTGCTGAGAGCCCTCTTTCTCCTCGTGTTTGCATGCAGCTTGTCTCCTCTGCTGCTGCGGCTGCTCCAGGTCGGTCTGATGCTGATGGGAGATGGCAACTGTCATCCTTATGACTTGCAGCAAGTCGTATACTCAACAGCCTTACAGGAACAACACCACAGATTTCAGACTTTAACAGCCTTAATAAACTCCTCCACTATACTAGAAGTTCCACAAAATTAGCAACAGTCAGACAGTAAAAGCTGCAAATTGAGTGACGATGCTGTCACAATTGTCATTATATTATTGTGCATTTCATAAGGCTAATTTGACTTTCTTTATACCATACAAACAGAATTAAAATTGACATTGGAAATCACACGGCTGATTCTTGTTGATTTACCTTAGGCAGTCACAAAAGCAGGCAGTATGTTATCTCAATGACATCCACAAAGCAAATCATCCAGAATTTGATTATCTCTTTGAACAATGCAGCAGGCTTTTACAGAGATGAGAATTCATGCCTTTTGAGACATCAAGCAGGAGGCTGGAAGAAAAACCAAAGAATACCAGCATAACTGATTGTGCTTTATGGTACAAAGAATCATCAAAGGTTAACATAACAGCTCTGTAAGTTTAATCTGCACGAAACTCTGTGGGACACCATCATAAACCTACATTGCTCAGCAAAACCTCTGAGATGCAACATTGTCGGACAGTAGGCATCTCCATTAAAGAGAAAAGTTTTTCAGAAAAAAGAACCACAGTTCTGCTGAAAGAATCTAGGTAATCTGGAAATGTTGTAACTACAGGACTAGTGAGGAACAAGAGATCCCATCTCTCTCTGTCTTTGTCCCGTCTCTCTCTATTCACTCGCTCTCCCTCTCTATTGTAAAACTTCTCAACTCTCTGATTCTTCTTTTACTAGCAACAACGAAATATTTAACTACAGGAGACATCACAGCTGCTGAAATGTGACTTTAAGGTTTCAGACAATAATGGACAATAATGATTTTCACCTTTATAAGTATCTTTTATCTTTATCTATGTGCATTTTTTGTATCTATATAACTGTTTCACATTTTTACTTAGCAACTTTTAGCAATGGCTGTGCAATGAGATAACCTCAGGTCTTTTTTTTTAAACTAAAGCATTGTTGCAATTTTTAAATCAGAACACAATATATCGCTCAAAGGGGGCTTCAGGGGATAGATTGAGCAGTCTGGAACTAGACATGTTGGAATTTAGAAGAATGAGGAGCAATCTTATAGAAACATATAAAACTATGAAGGGAACAGATAAGATAGAAGCAGGGAGGTTGTTTCTACTGGTGGGTGAAACTAGAAAACCTCAAAATAAGGGGAAGCAGATGTAGGACTGAGTTGAGGAGGAAATGCTTCACTCAATGGATTGTGAATCTGTGGAATTTCCTGCCCAGTGAAGCAGTTGAGGCTTCCTCATTGAATGTTTTTAAGGTAAAGAAAGGGAGATGTTTGAACAGTAAAGGAATTAAGGGGCAGCAGGTCTGGCAGCATCTGTGAAGGAAAAAACAGTGTTAAAGTTTCGGGTCCGGTGACCCTTCCTCAGAACACAATAATAGACAATAATGATTTTCTGAGTTCTGAGGAAGGGTCACCGGACCCGAAACGTTAACTCTGTTTATTCTTTCATAGATGCTGCCAGACCTGCTGAGCTTTTCCAGCAATGTTGTTTTTGTTCCTGATTTACAGCATCCGCAGTTCTTTCGGCTTTTTTAAAAGCGATTAAGGGTTATAGTGAGCACACTGTTAAGTGGAGCTGAGTCCATCGGAAGATCAGCCATGATCTAATGGATTGGTGAAGCAGGCTCGTCAGACCTGCTCCTATTTCTCCTGTTAAATGAGCTGGATAGATTCAGTTCAGTGACCTCGCCGTGCATGTGACCTGCGGTCATGACAATGCCTTTAAATATCATAGGTGGGCAGTTTCTCAAGTTGCAGAGTGCATCTGGGTGTTTCCCAGAGGGCTTCAACTAGAATACAGAGTGCATCTAGGTGTTTCCCAGAGGGCTTCAACTAGAATA
>JAHRHZ010000111.1:37552026-37566018 GCA_024137785.1 Ginglymostoma cirratum
AATACAGAGTGCATCTAGGTGTTTCCCAGAGGGCTTCAACTAGAATAAATGAAAAGTTGCCATAGTCTTCCAGACCATAGGGCTGTCCTCTCATTAGAGACAGACAACTGGTGGTAGTTTATCCTGAGGGGAGTGGTTGAGATGGCAAGTCCTTTGTGGTAATCTCAGCTGATGTGGATATTGAACCCATGCTGTTGGCATCATTCTGCATTACAAACCAGCCAACTGAGCTAACCAGCACACGCGCCCCCCAACCCCAAACTAGAGTGGGGAGGTGTAAAATGATAAATTAGATGCTCACTGACTTCACTATCTGCCCAACCTGCATGCGCCTGACACATGCACACAACAGCTGTGCTAACAACCTGAACAACATGGCATTTGGTGCAGATTGTGGCTTTTGTGGGCTTAAGTGGTGACGACATTGTTCTGCTCACAAACAAGGCATCTAAAACAACAAAACAACAAGTGCTTTGGGAGTTAACAAGCATGGGGCTGGATGAACACAGCAGGTCAAGCAGCATCATAGTGCTTTGGGAGTGACTTCTGCAGTGTCTATCAGTATATTCATATACTTCAATGTGGCATAACAAAAGCATATAATTCTCCCATGAGCTGGGAAATTCCGATGTGGATTCTTAATATCTCAAATTGTTATATTTTCAACATTTTGTGATGCGCAGCTAAAATTTAACAACGATTTACACAAAAATTAACAATGATTTACACAATGAATCCTGACTTTTAGGTAAGTATTCATTCACATATTTTGTCAGAAGTCTTATTTAACTGTTTAAAAAGACTGCAGTCCGGAGGATGGATACATACTGCGAAAGCTGACATATGTCTTAGTATTTATAGCTATCAACAAAGTGCAGCACAACAAGAAAAAAGCAATGAAATAATTAAACATGCATTAGCATACATTACCGGCACGATTATGTGTTTCCTGGGACATGACTGTGTGAGTGCTGTTGTTTGCTTGCGGTGGGCATATGGCAGACTATCAGTTCATCTTGCACTCTAATCTGACTCTAAGGTTATTAGAAAGAATTTACCTTCTGCTAATTCACTCGTGAATCATGTTGGGTTGGTTACATTTTCCAGTGATGAAGAAGTGACCTTGCTTTGGAGGACCTGGTCACATTTAAATTGACCGGGTAGGTGGCAGCACCCCAAAACTGTGGCCAGAAAGGGGTTGGACAGAATTGGCAGCAAGTTGACTTACCCTGTCATTGGTGGTCTAGGTACAGCAGTGTTGCATGTCCTTTAACCAGATATTAACAAGATATTAACACGGCTGTTTTAGTTCTATTCATTCCTCAAGTGAACCCATTTTCAGAACGTCACCACAATTCAAACACAAAAGAACAAATTACACATTCCTGTTTCTTTGCAACCCCTGTGTACGCTTTTCAATGGAAATATTTTGAAAAACGCACTACAGGAATGTTGGTGCGTAACAACTATTTCCATCGTAAGATCCAACTGGTTTCCCCAGGCCTGTCAAATGAAGCACACGCTGTTCGCAAAGAAATAGCTCATCCCACAGCAACTTCTGATAATTTCTGATGTTTCTATTTTCTGTCGAGTGTCGTTAAATATGTAGCAGATTTAAAGGCATTTTCTTGGCTTCTTGCAAGTCCCTTTGGTGCACTGTCATTTGATCTGAAGCCTTATTCAGCAGCTTACCTGTGAGTCTGAGAGGCTAATGAAACTCTTATGCTGTGCCTGATGACACGCTACTCTAGAATACAAACAAATTACCTTGGAGTGTTTATAAGTCAGCAGTTCTAGTCAATGCAAACATGAGTGATGGAATTTGAATAGAGAGCTGCAGCAGAAAAGCTGTGACCAGTGAGAGAAAATTAGTTTACAAGTTCTAGCAGTTTTCTTTTGATAACCAAATGGCTAGGATGCATGGTGTGCACATTTTCAATTGTAGGCAAAAGAAAATTAAAGGAGTAAGGCCAAGAATGTGCACTTTCAACAGAACCAGAATCCCAAACTAACATTACTCACACAAAAAGGTCACTGGTCTGAAACATTAACTCTGCTTTCTCTGTCCACAGGGACTGCCAGACCCACTGAGTTTCTCCAGCAATTTATGTTTGCGTTACTCATACAAATATAGTTACAGATACAAACACATCTACGAAAGAATTTCTAAAGAGATTGATCATTAGTCATTAAACTTTACCTGAATGACAGTCACAGACATGTGTCGTCAGCTCCAATTTGACTCGTAAATACTTCACACCATTGGAATTGCCAGTGTTAGTTAAGGGCACTGTTGCTGTAAACATTTATTTCTTTAGATTCTTGCAAACTGCCATAGGAAGCATTCCCAATATCAATACGTGCATTGAAAGATCAGCTAGGTCACTGATGATTTTTCCATAGGCTAAGCACCATTGCCATTTTTCCAATGGGAAAAGAATAGCAGACTGGCAATGCAATGTAATGATTGGTTTATACAATGATTGAAATTACATCCAGAAGGAAAACATTCGATAAATGAAATCCATTCGCCTGCTAATTCATCACCTGGGGTTTCCCTTCCTTTTCCATGGATGCTTTACTTTTTTGCACTTTGGTTCCTTTTCAAATTCTGTTGCATACAGACACGAGATTCCTCACGGGTTACAGTCATACTTTGATGGAAGACTCAGCACCCCCTCAGTCACCAATGCCAAGGTTATGAAGCACTATATATCTAATTGGAGCAAACCTGCACCCACTCAATGGCTGCAGCCATTTAAGAAGGCAGCTCACCACCACCTTCTCAATAGAAATTAGGGATAAGCAATATAAATGATAACAAGCATGGGGCTGGATGAACACAGCAGGTCAAGCAGCATCACAGGAGCAGGAAAACTTGACGTTTCGGGCCCAAACACTTCATCAGAAATGGGGGAGGGGAAGAGGGTTCTGAAATAAATAGGGAGAGAGGGGGAGGTGGATAGAGGATGGATAGAGGAGAGGATAGGTGGAGAGGAGGCAGACAAGTCGAAGAGGCGGAGATGGAGCCAGTAAACGTGAGTGTAGGTAGGGGGGTGGGGAGGAGATAGGTCAGTCCAGGGAGGATGGACAGGTCAAGGGGGCGGGATGATGTTAGTAGATAGGAGATGGGGGTGTGGCTTGAGGTGAGAGGAAAAACAGGTTAGGGAGGTGGAGATGAGCTGGGCTGGTTTTGGGATGCGGTTGCGGGAGGGGAGATTTTGAAGCTTGTGAAATCCACATTGATGCCATTGGGCTGCAGGGTTCCCAGGCTGAATATGATTTGCTGTTCCTGCAGCCTTCGGGTGGCATCACTGTGGCATTGCAGGAGGCCCAGGATGGACATGTCATCTGAGGAATGGGAGGGGGAGTTGAAATGATTCGCGACTGTGAGGTGCAGTTGTTTGTTGTGAACTGAGCGCAGGTGTTCTGCAAAGTGGTCCCCAAGCCTCCGCTTGGTTTCCCCGATGTAGAGGAAGCCACAACGGGTACAGCGGATGCAGTATACCACATTGGCAGATGTGCAGGTGAACATCTGCCTGATGTGGAAAGTCTTCTTGGGGCCTGGGATTGGGGTGAGGGAGGAGGTGTGGGGGTAGGTGTAGCACTTCCTGTGGTTACAAGGAAAAGTGCCGGGTGTGGTGGGGCTGGAGGGGAGTGTGGAGCGGACAAGGGAGTCGCGGAGGGAGTGGTCCCTCCGGAAGGCAGATAAGGGTGGGGAGGGAAAGATGTCTTTGGTGGTGGGGTCTGATTGCAGATGGCGGAAGTGTCGGAGGATGATGCGTTGGATCCAGAGGTTGGTGGGGTGGTACATGAGGACGAGGGGGATTCTTTTTTGGTTATTATTGCGGGGACAGGGCGTGAGGGATGTGTTCCGGGAAATGCGGGAGACACTGTCGAGGGCGTTCTCGACCACTGTGGGGGGGGGAGGTTGCAGTCCTTGAAGAATGAGGACATTTGAGATGTACGGGAGTGGAATGTCTCATCCTGGGAGCAGATGCGGCGGAGGCGAAGGAATTGGGAATAGGGGATGGCATTTTTGCAGGAGGGTGGGTGGGAGGAGGTGTATTCCAGGTAGCTGTGGGAGTCAGTGGGCTTGAAATGGACATCTGTTTCTAGGTGGTTGCCCGAGATGGAGACAGAGAGGTCCAGGAAGGAGACAGAAGTGCTGGAGATGGTCCAGGTGAACTTCAGGTTGGGGTGGAAGGTGTTGGTGAAGTGGATGAACTGTTCGAGCTCCTCGTGGGAGCACGAGGCGGTGCCGATGCAGTCATCAATGAAACGGAGGAAGAGGTGGGGTTTAGGGCCAGTGTAGGTACGGAAGAGGGATTGTTCCACATAACCTACAAAGAGGCAGGCATAGCTTGGGCCCACGCGGGTACCCATAGCCACCCCCTTTGTCTGTAGGAAGTGGGAGGAATTGAAAGAGAAGTTGTTGAGGGTGAGGACGAGTTCGGCTAAGCAGATGAGGGTGTCGGTGGAGGGGGATTGGTCAGTTCTGCAGGACAGGAAGAAGCGGAGGGCCTTTAGGCCATCTGCATGGGGAATACAGGTGTATAGGGACTGGACATCCATAGTAAAAATGAGGTGTTGGGGACCGGGGAATTGGAAGTTCTGGAGGAGGTGGAGGGTGTGGGTGGTGTCACGGACGTAGGTAGGTAGTTCCTGGACGGAGGGGGTGAAAATGGAGTCTAGGTAGGTGGAGATGAGTTCAGTGGGGCAGGAGCAGGTGGAGACAATGGGTCGACCAGGGCATTCAGGTTTGTGGATTTTGGGAAGGAGATAGAAGCGGACGGTGCGGGGTTGGGGAACGATGAGGTTGGAGGCGGTGGGTGGGATGTAACCTGAGGTGATGAGGTTGTGGATGGTTTGGGAGATGATGGTTTGGTGCTCATCTCACCAGGGATTCTCGCATCCATGGGTAAATACAGAAAATGCTACCACTCCCAGCTCTTACAGTAATGTCAGGAAAAAGCACATGCTCACTGCTACCAAGCAGAATTCTGAATTAGTACAAGAAATTTGAGGCTTTATTGATTGTTACTTCCACATAGATAGTGGGAGTAATTGAGATGGTTGTAATGAAGAACAGTTGTAATCTTACATTTTGTAAACAGTGCCATTCTATGTGACCTAAATCAAGCTTTGATTGATAACCTCAGCCTTCAGGAACTATTAATGTGTGTAATTGTGTCACTACACTATTATCCTTGCTTCATTCTAAGCCAGGAATAAAAAGCAGTTGTGACAAGAAAGAGAAAACAGTTGTCACAATATTACTTAAAAGAATCATTAAAAAGGATATGTAAATGGCATTTCTTGTTGAAAACTAGATTCAAAGAGAAACATAAGTCTTAACCATACACTCAGTGTGGCAATATGACTACAGACTTCATAGTTGCAATATGCATACATGACTAGACATGGCTGCCAACAGGAGAGAAAAGAAAGAATGTGTCAGGAAACTGGAGCAGAGGTTAGGAATATTAAAAGTACATTCCCGGAAACAGAGAAACTCATTGTGGGGATATGAATGAATGAATGAATTGACCACCATAGTCCTTTATATCATCCATGATCGAATAGTAGAGCAGAGTTGATGGGCCAAATGGTATAATTCTGCTTCTATACCTTAAGATCTTATGGTATTTAATTGGTTCGCATTCTTTGTCATCCCCAGGGATCATTCAAATCAATTTCTATCAATTCCTGCTCAAAATGCTAGATTTAAAAAAACTTTCTAACATGCATAAAATTTTCCATTATTTTCTGACCTAAAATTATGTCTATTTATGTATGCAGGTTGCAAATGTTATATCTATCTTCATGTTCCCACACCGTGTGCCAAGCAAAGAGAGCAGCACAGCATTGAACAATAATTGATTCATGAGTCGTTGCCAGGACTTGAATGTCTCAGCATTGTCACATGAACAGTCACAAAGCTTAATATTCAGTGTAAGGTTCTTCTCCATGTAGCAGATAGGGAGGCAAATGTCAGGATTAATCTTGACTCTTTCTGCCCTATTGTGGACCATTTTCTCCTGAAATGATGAAAGGGAGAGACTGAGTGAGTTGAAAGTGCTGGAGTAGCTTTTCAGTGCTGGTTCAGGCAGATGAAAGGACGTGAAGTGTCCTCAATGAATGAATAGGCAGTGTAGGGGCCAGATCAGATTAGTATTCTAAGAGGGTTGGGGAAGATGAGAATGAGTGAGGGAAGACATTACTTGTTATTGTGAGAGCAGAAGACCATGAGCTTTGGTGGTCATTGACCTTCTTGTAGAATTGTTGGATGTTCCTCTGCACAGCAGATACTACACTGACCCGGGAGCATCCTTGGGCCAGACTAGCAGCTTCCAAAGCATTTTCTACACTGTCGGTCCTGAGGAATGAGGATGGCCCTCATTGTACCATTCCATCCACCATAACCTCCAGGTCGCTGATGGCAAATCAGGGATTCAACTTAGCACACACTGCCATGACTGGGACAATCCTGTGAATGCAAGAACTCTGCAGGGCAGCTCCAGACTGATGGCACTTGATCTGGTGCATAGCTATGTTTTAAACGTGACACTATAACTGCAAATTCAGCGAGGTCTCTGTGGTGTGAGTACTTCATGTGACAAGAGAATAGATTTCTCACACACTCACACACACACACACACACACACACACACACACGCACACACACACACGCAAACACATACAAGCATACACACACATTCTCTCACACAGGCACACACACACACACACTCTCACACACACGCACACACACACACATTCATCCACACACACACACGCACACATACACATACTCACACTCACTCGCACTCACGCGCGCGCACACACACACACACGCACACACGCACACACAGATACCCTCAATGTAATGTGACAAGATTGCTACTTAGTTGATTTCCAATAAAATTCCACCCATTGTGACAGCTTTTGAGAAGATCTGAAAAAAAACACGAATTGCTGGAGAATTGTAGCAAGCCTGGCAGTGTTAAGGACCAGCCCAAACCTATTCAAAACATATCAAGAAGATAGCCTAGACTCTAACATTTTCTTATTTTAAAGGCAAGTGCCAGGCGTTGCATTCCAGATGCAATCCTATTAGTCAAACTTGCAGGCTTGAAGCAAAACACACTTTATTCATATGTCGACTTTAAAATACAGACAAAATAAAAATAAAAGAATCATCTTTAACTGTAACTCTATCAAAATACTTAACGAAATAATACACTACTCATTAACAGTTCCAGTATAGTAACATGCCACAAGCATACTCTTGGCAAAACCAAAGTCAGTAAAACAGATTGTCTCACATGCAATTCTCGCAGCAGTAGAAGAACCTTAGCTTTTGGCTGTAACAGAGAGGGAATAAGAGCTTCCACATCCAGCTTCAAGACTCCAGCTACTGCCAAAAGCTAAAACTAAAAACCCTGCTTCTGTGGGACTTGACCCCACCCATTCAGGCAGCTTCTATTGTTCCAACTTTGAAAGGAAAAGCCTCACAAGCTGCTTGCTTTGTTGGTTTTGGAGCAGAGCACTCTGTGCTTCTGTCTTAACCTTTCTTCATAATAAAAAGGAGAACAAAACACATCTCTTAAAGCAATAATATTTTCACACCTCCGCCTTAAAAAAGGACCATCAATATACAAAGGTGACCTCATTTTTAAAACACTTTAGTCTTACACTATTAGTACACTACAATGCATATATATATTACATTGACTCCAAGCATGCAACCACTCACTGTTGCAGTCCATTCCAGTCCATTTTGTCCCACCACCTGACGCCTCTATCTTGATTCAATCAAAGTTGCAACAACACATCAGCAACTATATTCTCTGGTCCTGCGACACGTATAATTTTCAAATTGAATGGCTGCAATAATAAGCTCCATCTAAACTCCTTCTGACATTTCTCCATCCACTGAAATTTTCTGCATTTCTTCAACAAGTCAGTCAGCGGAGCAACCACACCACTCAACTTCAGTACAAACTTCCGTTAAAAGCCATTCAATCCCAGGAATTGTAGCACTTCCTCTTTGTTGAATACTTCTGAGTAAGTCCAACTTAGACACATAAGTTGCTTGTCCCACCTTCTCAATACAATGTGCCAGTAGGCTATGAATGTGCCAGTAGGCTATGAATCAGACTTTCGAACTGCATTGACTTTGTGATAGTCCTCATATAATCATTGAGTAATATCTGATTTTAGAACCACTACCATAGGTGAGCCCCATTCACTGCAACTCACTTCAATTATATTGTCTTTGAGCATGCGCTCAATCTCTTTTTGACCTGTGCCAACTTTAGAGGGTTTAGTTCGAAGGGTGTTGCTTCATTGGAACAGCATTTCCTGTATCTACACCAGGTGTAATTAGGTTAGTTCTTGCTAGCTTATTCCCGTATATCTCCGCATGTGATTGTAATTACTCTTTCAGGTCATTTCTATTTTTTCTCTGGAAAGTAACTCAATAATTTATCCTAAGTTTTGAGAACTTCCTTATAGCCCAATTTAATTTGGGGAATGTCCAATTCAGAATCCTCTGAGCTTGGTTCTTCACTCTGTGTTGAAACCAGTAACACATTCTCATTTTGCTTTCCTTCCCTATCAAAATATCACCTGAGCATATTCACATGACACACTCTGTGCACTGACATTCTTATCAAATAATTCACCCCACTCAATTTCCTTTTGATTTGTTAAGGCCCACTAACCTTGCCTTTAAAGGTTCACCTAACACTGATAGTAATACTAACACTTTATTCTCCTCTAGCAAAACTACGAATTTTTGAATTCTTGTCTGCTTCCTACCTCATCACATGCAGTGCTACTTTCAAATGCTGTCTTGCCAAGTCACACACTCTATTAAATCTTTCCCTAAAATTTGATGCAAAGTCCAATTATGTGGTCCCAGATCTCTGATTTACCAATTTCTCCTTAATTAATTTCAGTAGTCTTCACACATCATGTCCAAAAACTAATTGATATGGCATGAATTTGGCACATTTATTTGGTGCACCGCAAATTGCAAAAAGTACAAATGGAATTCCTGTATCCCTATCCTCTGGATAGTCTTGTCTATAAGCCCTCAACATGATCTTTAAAGTTTGATGCCACTGTTATAATGCTCTTTGCCATTCTGGATGGTACACAGTGGATTTAAATTGTTTTATTCCTCAACTATCCATAACTTCCTTGAATAATTTAGATGTAAAATTTGACCCTTGATCTGATTGTATTTCTGTGGGTAGTCTGTATCTAGTTATAAAAAAATGAGTAACTCTTCTAAAATCCCTTTAGCCATGATATTGTGTAATAGAATGTTGCCTGGAAATCTAGTGGACACATCCATTATGGTCAACAAATATTGATTCCTCCTTTTTGCTTTGGGAAGGGCTCTACACAATCAATTAAGACTCTTGTAAAAGGTTCCTCAAATGCTGGAACAGATATTAATAGTGCTGGTTTTACCAATTCCTGAGGTTTTCCTATTACCTGATATGTGTGACATGCCTGGCAAAATTCAGCCATATCTCAATGCAGACCAATAAAAGTATTCTTGATTGTTTGCTCTTTGTTTCATTTGAGAAAATATGCATTGACACACATGGTTCTGTGCTGCTGACATCATCCCTCATCTACAGCAAGTGAAAAAAAAACACATTACATTGAGTATGTTCCACTGCCCTGGAATCCAATTGGCAATATAACTGTTGCCGTTGATGGCTCTCTGGCTTTTTCAACAGCAGCAGATCTGTAGAATTGAGTTGTGTTTTCAAGTTACTGCTATTGATCAATGGAAAAATATATTACCTTGCACGGTCATCCATGATTGGCAAACTCTCTGATTTGAATGACATCCTCAGAGTGCTGGCCTGAAAGGAAGCGATACACAAACACTGAGAGCACATAGAAATTTTTTGGGTAGTGGCAGAACTAAGTAGATAGCATGATGAGAAGCCATCTTTTTTGTATCCCTTCACAAGCTATGTGCCCTGACCATTCATTCCATCGTCTCCAAAGCTATAGGGTTGAAGCAAACTGTTAATAACAGAAAAGAAAATGTTCTTGAATTTATACAGTGCATTTCATGATCTCAGAGTGTTACAAAGCGCTTTAAAGCTGAAAATGTTCTTGTGAAGCATACTCATTGTTACAATATAGGAAACTTGACAATAACTTTGTACAAACAGCAAAGTGATAATGACGAAGAAAACTTAAGTCATGTTATTTGAAAAATATGCATTGGCCAGGACACTGAATAGAACTTACTTGCCACTAAGTGCTGCATTTGAAGCTGATTTGAGCATTGTTTTGCATATTTTCTTCATCAAAGTCCGCCCTTTATATCATTTACCTCTGCTTCAATGCCTTCTCAATCGAAACCCTCCCCCTATATCTCCTTACCTACAAGCTTGACTACTACAAAATTTTACTGACCAGCCTCTCACTCTCAACTGTCTGCAAACTATACACATCGAAAACTCCTATGCCTGTATACTACTCCATATCAAGTCCTAATAACCCATTACACTGCCTTTATGTTCCAATGCTGCACTTTTAAAATTCTCACTGATTTATTTAGTACCTTTCATAGTCTTAGCCCTCCCTATCTTTGTGCTTGCTCCAGCCATAATGCTCTTCCCTAAAATTTCAGTTCCCATTTAATATATTTTCAAAGTCACCTTTCTGTGAATACCTGATCCATCACACTGTTGATGCACTACCATAACACGATAGGAGGAGTGCAATAGTTTGTATCTCTTCTCAATTCACAAAATCAGAATCCCCACAGTGTAGAAACAAGAATTTTGGTCTACTGAGTCCACACTGACCCTCCAAACAGCATCCCACTCCTCTACATTCCCCATGCACAATCTACCTAACCGGAACATCTTTGGACTGTAGAAGGAAACCAAAAGAAATCCACACAGACACAAGGAGAACGTGCAAACTCTACAGAAACTGTCACCTGAGGTGGCAACTGAACCTGGGACCCTGGTGCTCTAAGGCAGCAGCACTAGCCACTGACCTACCCTGGTGATGATGGTGCAATATACTGTCCTATTGCTCTCTATCTTTTATTTCTGTCAGCATACTTGTAAAGCCCAATCATTGCAGTTTCTTTCGCCTGTGCATTGACTTTTTTATCGCTGTGAAAAATGCTACATTCAATGGAACCTTTTGCTTTCCTGTTCAACATGAAGAATTGAAATGAAATCACGTGAAGTAAAGCACGTTTAGCCTAGGAATTTCTAATTTATCTGAAGAATGTGCACAGCATTATTGAAACAACTCTTCCAGCTTGTTCAGACTTGCCTTTATCATTATCCCTTTTTGTTTAAACATGAACTGCCTGTGATGAGAATCAGGAGACAAATATTGGAAAATATTACCATTGATCTGCTATGCATATCTGAGTTTTATATTTTATTTCATCATGATAAAAAATCCTTTATTGAGCAATGTTATGTGGTTGGTCCCCTGTTTGCTTGGAACATTGCAAAGAAGGTCTCTGGTCAGAATTGTTTGAGGTCACGATTTTGTTTTTGTCATTAAGTTTACGTGGAGCATTGGACAAGGATTTTTTTTAACATTTGAAATACCCAAAAGACTGAAAGATGTCAACGAAAGAATGAAATTCATCAGAAGGTTTTGGTTTATTAATATAATGTTGGCAGTTTAAAGATCCAAAAAATGATCTGAGCGAGGAGAGACTGAGGGAGATAAAAACTCTGAAGTACTGAGCTCCTGACAGTGAATAATTTAAACTAACAGCTCCTGGATTTTAACAGTGACATTGCAAGGTGAAAGAAGACGTGAATCGATGGCTTATTGTAGCCTGGCAGAGCAAGAAAGTAAATTTCACAAGAATATTCCCCTTGATCATGTCAGTTTAGGGGGAGGCAAGGAAGAAGGGAGGGCTGGGATTAAAGGTCACTGAGAGATAATTGTCGTTGGGTTGAATCTGATGTTTTTTGGCTAAGTCCAAATTGTGTTGAACTTTTGGACTTTTTTTACTGTAAGCCTAACAAGTTTCTTCACCCTTTCTTACTAAACGTTTATTACCCATTTGCTATCTATTTGCCCCGTGGTGTCACTCATATTAGATTTCTGCCCCATTTTAGCATGCACCATTCCTGGAAAAACTGACCACTCTGTGGCCATCTGGCGAAAGACCAGCATCCCTTACCTCCGTGCCATCTTTAAAAGGCCGCTGCACACCCAGACAAGTACTGACATTCTGAAGGTGTCCTCCTTCATCAAGGGCAGCACTAGAATGTAGCAGGGAAGTGGAAGCTGGCACTGTGATTGACTGTTAGGGACATGGAGCTCCCACTAGAAGGGCTATTCCAGAAGATTGTCCTCTATCTGGAGAACTGACAAAGCAGACCACAGGATGCCAGCCTATCTGAGATTGTCTGCCAAGTCACTGTTGTCTCCAGGGTGTGGAGGAAGAGCCATTAGTGCCTCAAGTAGGTCAATGCTTTCCACCGCTCTACCAAGGTAAGGGCCATACTCTGCTCTCTGCTGCTGCGCACACTCACTCATTCTGTGACAATGCATTACCTCCGACCAACACTCATGCTTTATTACTCCCATTATTATATGCAATATATTCCTTCACACCCTGTCACACAGAGCCTCACAACCTCCCATGCCACCAGCCTCTGCATACCCTCCACACTGCTTCCCTAGGGGTCATGTGGGCTCGATGGGCCAAATGGCCTTCTTCCACATTGTAGGGATTCTATGATTCCATGACAGAGCTGGGCAAGGCCACATTGGTGGAGAGGGGCTCCACATTTAGATTCTCATCCCCTATGAGCCACAAACACTTGCCCTCAGAGGAGAAGAACATGACCACTCCAATAGGAATGCAGAAACATCCATGTCCCACCAAACATGTACGTACCACTGTGCATGCCACAGCAACTAACTGTGCTGTCAGTCTTGAATTTGAAGCCAGAAAGGTCCTGACAGTGGACCACCTCCCACATTACACCCTTCCCAGTCATGCTTTACTGTACCTCTCCCTTGTAGATCTGACTGCTCCCTTCACATTTCTACTGCCCCCTTTCCCCAGAGCTTGAAGACCTGAGTTTCAAAGACCAACCTAGTCACGTTGTAACAGCCGCCATTTCCCCATAACCTCTCTCTTTATTTTGGATAGAATGGTAGACTGACTGTGGCCCACATTCTTGATCATCCTGACCATACAGATCTGGGCCTACACCGCAGACTGTGCTTATACATCTCTTTTGGGCTTCCTTTGACTTACAGTCCCAGGACTGAAGGGTACCTTCAAGGACTTAAGTGGGAACTGCTACCCCAAGGCTGTGGGCTTGCTGCACATGCAGTGTACTTGCTCTGTAAGCTGCTGGCATATGGTGCAGGAATGGGGTTAATGTAGCACTCTGCTGTGCAGTCAGAGGTACACCCCCTACACTGAGCAGCGAGCCAAGCTGCCCAACTATATGACTGTGCCAACTGGCAAGCTGAAACCAGGTAAAGAATCAATGCTGTCAGCAAGGGGATAAAGTGAGGAAGTGCCAAGAGAGCAAACAAGCGACCCTGAGATGCTGCCTGGTCCAGTCCATCAGTTGGGTGCCTGTGCCTAAAGGGAAACTATCCTCACTGCAGCCTTTCAATGCTATCCCTGAGGGGTAAGTCTGTGCTTCCAGCACAGATATGTGCAAGGATGGTCGTGAGGGGTTGCTGGATGCCACATGGAGGAAGGGTGCATTCAGCTGGGTGCCCATTGGTTGCAGTTTGATCATAGGCAACACAGATGGAGCTCGATGCGAGTGACACGCAAGTCAGCCAGGTACCTACTCTGGTTTACATGTTGCGCTTTCCCGATGCTGAGATAACACAGTGAGGATCTGGAGGAACACAGCAGGCCGGGCAACATCAGAGGAGCATGAAAGCTGACATTTCGGGTCGGGACCCTTCTTCAGAAAAATTTCTGAAGAAGGG
>JAHRHZ010000111.1:37566418-37611386 GCA_024137785.1 Ginglymostoma cirratum
GTTTTTCATTTATGTAATACTGAGTGAACACGAGTAATACTGATTATGCCTGGTATATCTTTGCATCCTTAATACCTTGTAAGTTTTACCTCATTGTCATGCCGAGAGTCTATCTTCAAAAAGATTAAAGTCTATATGCTGATTATATGGAAATCCAGTTAATAATATAGAGGATATTTAGTGCCGTATTCCCATCTCCAACTAAAGTACAAACAGAAATAATGATTTGGGAGGTGGCTTTTAACAGTAGCATGGAATCAGACTATGTAAAGCCTAATTGACATCAGGATCTAAGCAGATATCCGCAAAAGACTCCAATTAATAAAACTAAAGTGAAGTGGAGGTGATAGTAGTAGGAGCAGAAAGACTTGTTTAATTCTGCATGCCCAAGGAATTTACAACCATATGACTAAATGATTTGTGTCTTCGACCTTCCTTTGGAAAACAACTCACTCCAGCGCGGAACATACATTCCACACCGTACGTAACTTCTCAGAGCAGATTACAATAGTTTTACGAGAAACAAATTTTAAAGAAATAGATTAATCCATTGTACCTTGGCAAAATTGCGGATGATATGCTACCCGACAAAAGACTCTAATATGGAATCATGTTAGAGTAATTTTTAAGTGTGAATTGGTGCTTAATAAACTTTCAACAAGGTATTGCAATCCGCACCATCTTTAGGCTCATTGATGAACTTATATCTAAGGAAAAGTGTACATAAAGTTTCAACTATAATCTAAGAATAACAATTGATGATGTGCATAAGAAGTATTCAATAGCGACATCAGATTAAGTTGAACGGGAGCCTGAGTCTGTAGCATTCCAGAAGATTTCCCCTCTCACAATGTCTTGTAAATAGTTATGTTAAAAACATCTTAACGTTCACTCAGATGTACGTTGAGCTCATCTTAATACATGGTGACAGATGGTGACCAAAACATCATCCTGAAAACAAATAGGATTTCCTGCTCCTATGATGCTGCTTGACCTGCTGTGTTCATCCAGCCCCATGCTTGTTGTCTCGGATTCTCCAGCATCTGCAGTACCTTTTGTCTCTAATAACTTGACAGTTCTTGGGTCTTACCTCTTCAACTGCAAGATGATAGCTTCAAGGTGGATGTTCGACAGCTGGACAGAATTTCACAAAGCCAGTGCTCTCTCAATTCATTTTTAATCACCTTCAACATGACAATGGGGCAAGAAAATAAAATTTAAGGTCTGGCAAGTGATCCTTGGTAATGCCAATGCTGATGTACATCCATTAATGTATTTTATAGAGCTTACAGAAACTGCCAGAAACTGTGCAAAAATTTCTTTGGTCTAAACACATCTGCTGAAGCTGAAATCCTGTTCATGAATCATTACAGGGTCCAAACCTCCAAACATTTTGCAACAGCTAAACTCCTTATATATTTTATATACAGTCCCAATTACAAATATGGGCACATGAATACATTTGTTACGCCATTACATATGAACAGTGGGCGCACTTCAGAAATAATTGTACATAGGCAATTTTGCTAATTCCTAGAAAATGGCAAATGAATTCCTACTCACAATGCAGAACACTGATGACCATAAACAAACAAGCTGTGAATCTTGGCATGGGGAAAACAGAGAAACAGTGTTTGGCTGCACTGCACTTTTCACAGCAGATAAAAGCTTGTTTTTCTTCCCAGTTGTTATTTTCCCCATTGCATAGTTATTCGCTCCAGTAATGGCAACATTTTGATGATTGCCACCTAGATTTTGCAAGTGAATGTCAATGCTGACTACCTTGCAATCAAAGGCAATCTCATTCCAGGTTTGGGATTTCAAATCATAGAACTGACAACATTTACTGTCTGCATTGCAGGCATGTTGTCACCTTGGACAAGACTCAGGAATTTTCCATTTTGCCCTTCGAAAGAAAAGTAGTTGTTGACCCAAAGTGGTCCCAAACCTGAGCTACATCAAATAAATGCAGTAACTTGACGCACATTTATAGTCTCTTGTCGATCAGTGTCCAAGGTTGCAAATGCTGCACAGCAGTGAACGATCACCCAATAACAGTACAGATGCTCCAGCATGTTCTATTTCTAGTATTCAAAGAGCTTCTATCAGATCAAGTCGAGTGTTGCACAGCCCAGGGACAGAGTGGTATAAAAGCCTTGCTCTGTATTCATTTTCCTTCCAGGATGCCAGATGCTGTTTTTAAAGACCTTGGAAAATGAGGTATAAAGTTTGGTGGCTCCACACTAAGTTGCCTCTGTTCAACTGTGTCAACATATATAATTAATTCTGAATGGGTCTTAGCTGATATTCTGGAGCAAACCAAAATCTAAATAGCTGCCTGATGGCTCCTGGAAGGACACTATGTATATACTCAGTATGAGTTCCTTATGGAAAATCAGTTGCCTATGAAGAAGTCTTTATTCCCTGCAATGTCTTCACACTTACTTTGGCTACTATTACATATTGACAAATTTCTCTCTGATTCCAACAATACCCATCAACTTTCTTAAGGTCAACTTCAGATGCACTGGCATGATCCCACCAGCTTCAAACAACCTGTCCCACTTGCTTGCAGTTAGGAAAACTAGATTTCCTTTTGAAATATGTCATATTCATGGTGTTAATTTTTGACAGCAAACTGCAAATTCCACATATAGGAATACCTTTAGATTGATTTCTCCTCTGCGATGAATAAAACTCACACCAGAATTGAACATCTACAACTTTCTGAATGTCTTATGAAATGGCTTCAGGCAAGACTTCATGCATGGATTTCTTTCATGAAACCAATGACTGTCAAAGGCAATATTGTCCAGGCTCATTCTGTTCACATGGGGAATTAATTAATCGAGAAATAAAGAACCCATAAGCTCCCTTCTCTTTACTGGATCAATTGTATTCAATAAGCTAGCCATATGAAATAAATTTGTTTAGTATTGGAGCAGAAACCCCTGCTGCTGTTGTAGAGTGCCAACATCGATGCCACATATGGCATGAAGGTCTTTTATCTAATGATAAACCTATCCAAGCGATCTTGAAAAAGGTGAAGTCTCCCAAATAGGTTCCTCAACTGACATTTCAGTAAAGAATGATAGCTTCTCACCTTAAAACAAACTTTCCTACAGCTAGGATTTTTGTACTAATTGTCACCCATTTAGGTGTTACAATGATCGCAAAATCTATGAAAATTGCGCAAAGACTTCAGTCCAGTTATGTGCTTCCAGATTAGATACAGAGATGTATTGCAGGGAATCAGGAAGGTAGTGCAATACAGGAGACATAATAACGTACCCAGACTTTCTGCAAAATACCCATGCGCGAATTGTTAATAATGTTGTTTCAGAGACTATAATGGGGGCACCTACATGCAGAAGTGAGTCACCTTCGTCAGCTTTACGATTAGGAAAACCGGCAACTTCCCAATCCAGTTCCTTTTCTAGCAAGTGTAAGTTGCTCAATCTTCCACCGAGCACAGCTTCAGTGTTAGCTACTCACGTGCAAGTGAAGGGGAAGTGTACAGGTCATCAACAACCATGCTTCTGTCAGAGATGTGGTCAAACTTGGCACAGATTGCTCTCAAAAAGTAAATCTTGTGCTCCACAAATTATTTGTGATATGCTTTCCAGCTCATGGATATTCCTCTTTATCAGGCTATATGACCTCTAGTGGTATCAACTGTGCTGTGATCTGAAACCAAACATGGGATAATTTTAGCTTGTCAGCAAAACAATGCATGGTGATGGTCTTACACTGTTTCCAGTAGGTTAGAGGAGGCTGAGCATGGGTTTTGGCATTGGACTTCAATGACACCCATTCATGTGCTGTTAAGTGCCCCAGCTACACATTCGACACTGTGACTGTGATTCTTTAGACAGTGTCTCTTGACACAACAATCACATCTGAATTCTTTTAAACCTGCATCCTAGGCTGCTTCAGGAGCTAGAGTGCCAGCCACGGCATTCATCTCTTTCCCTGAAACATGCACTTCTTCACCGTAACTGTTTCATTGACAGGTGCACGAGAAGATGGATCTGACAGTGTCCTGTACGAGACGGGAGAGTCCATCAGTCTGCAGGTCAAAGGGCATGAGTCAATGTAAAACTAGAAGATTGTGCCTGTGAATAACATGAGTCACATTGCAAGTTCACTCCATTTTTGGTCAGCAGGCACACAGCACGCTTCAGTGGCCTCTGGGTCATAATATGCATAGACATTATCGCGGCTGACCTCCCCACCTTGCAGTTTGTAAATCAGTGGGCTTACCACTGGCAGCCGGTAAATCTGAGGACACCAAAGGTGAACCTGTATTCTTAGCTGGGCAAAAACATAATCATCTCGTGGTTATGAATTCAGTGTCCAGATGGGTGAGCAGGCTGAGAAGAATCAACAGCGTGGACAGCAAACCAATCATCAAGCTCTGTGCAGCTCTTGGAGGTTCACTCTCTCATTTGATAGATTTGCTATTTGTTAGCCCAATGAAAGAAAATTTGTTGTCAAAACTTTCTGATAGAATCTCCTCACCTTACATCAGCGACTACAGTTCAAAATTACTTCACTGTCTTTGAATAACTTTAGGACAGTCTGAGGTTGTAAGAGGCACTACATTGATGCAAATTCTTTCTTTTTATGTTTGTGTGAAAATTAATAGAACATATTAATAGAAAAGTACCGATATCTTATTACGGCTTTTATTTTCAGCCTCCTATTTTAGCACAGGTGTAGCCTATTTATTTTAAATAGGTTACCCCCTCAGAATATTGTTGATATTAATTTCACTGTGGTCATATCTAGGTTAACATCTTTACCTTCAAATATTATGTTCTCATATTTCTGAAAATAGCTTAAAGAGGACAGTTCAGGATGATATATTGAGGGAAGATTCTGTTCCACCTTGTCATTTTACTTATTTACATCTTGCCCCTTGATTGTATCATTTAAAACCTGGCTGTGTTTCTGAACAATAACAGCACTCTCAACGACAGCTTTCTCTTCTGTGCTAACTTATCAAAATGCCTGTACAACATCAGGCTAAGCAGAAAGTTCTCTGTTCTAAATCTTTGGAAGGCCAAAGCTATTTCTTCCATCTGCACTGCAAATTCCATTCTTTAGCTGCCTACTCTATCCTTCCTCTTCACAAGTGTCTGAGGCTGGAGTAGACCGTTTGCTACTTTGGTGTGATATTTGTCCCCATGGTGAGCCTATGACTACATATCCACATCCAGGATCATATATTTCCATCTCCATGGTACTGCCAGCCTCAATTTTGCTTCAGCTCATGCACTGCTGAAATCTTCATGCATGCACTTTTTACCTCTTGACTTGATGATTATAACACCCTCCTGGCTGTCCTCTCACAATTAACGGGTACTTGAGGTGATTCAAAACACTGCTGCCTGTGTCATCACACACCAAGTCATGCTTATCTAACAAGTCTATGCTCACTGATCTACATTGGCTCCCAGTAAAGCAATTTTCCAGTATTAAAATTGTTATGCTTGCTTTCAAAACTGTCCATTTCTTTGCCCCTCACTATCTTTGTAATCTCCCCCAGTCCCAGAGCCTCTGAGGTATCTATAAGGTGTCTGCCTTATTCTGGCATCTTGAGCATCCTAATTTTAATCACTGTACCATTGCTTTGCTTTCAGCTGCCACAACCCTAAGCTGCAGAATTCCCTCCCTAAACATTTCCATCTCAAAGCATATCCTTTGAGATGCTTCTTAAAATCTACCTCTTTGATCAAACTTTTGATCAGCTGCCCTAATATCTCCTTCTGCTGGTTTGCTTTAAATGTTCATACAAAGAATCAGGGAACCGTTCAATGTGTCAAAGGAGCTATATAAAGACATGTCATTGGTGTTTTGTGCAGAAGGAAGGCTGAAATTGTGTAGATTATTAATCAGTTGTCAAGTTTCTTAAGTTTATTTGACTCTTTACCAGAAAATGATGCTTGTAAAAGATGTTGCATTAAAATTCCAGCATTAAAGGATTTTCAGAATGATTCCTTCTGTCATTGTGTGAGACAGTTATCTCTTTCAGTCTGTAAGATGAGCAACAAGTTTTTGACGATAAGTTTTACAAATCAGAGTGCAGAGTGAATGCAGAAATTGATTGCCTGCATATTGTTATAACTAGATGGTTCATCTAGAGACCCAGGTAATGTTCTGAGGACCTAGTTCAAATCCTGCTGTGGCAGATGGTGGAATTTTAATTCAATAAAAACCTGGAATTAAGAGTCGAACAATCGTTGACTGTCGTTGATTGTCAAAAAAACTCATACTATTCACGACTGTCCTTTAGTGGAGGAGTCTGCCTGGTGCAGTCTACATGTGGTTACAGACCGAAATGATTGACTCTCAGCTACTCTCTGAGCGATAAATGCTGACGGAGACAGTGATATCTACGTCTAACGAATGAAGAAAAAAATTAGCTTTAAGGAAAGAGGATTTGCACAGGTAATCAAGCAGCTTCTGCCTGAATGTGGGGGCCACAGTGCAGAGACATTATTTTGTCCATGTAAAATGGAGCATTAACACACTTGCATTTTTTTTGTATCAGCATTGATCTGGTCAAATGTTTTGCATGGCAGAATATTTGAACTTGTTTTTATTGCTATGGCCTTTTTAATTTTTTTACTGTTTTGTTGATTTAGTTTTAACAATAACTATTATTCTTTCTTAGTTTTTTTTTGCGTCCATTCAAATCGCTATGGAAAAAAGCAGCTTAATGTTTTAAAACCAAACACTGTCATACTCAAATTCAAAGCACCTATGGAAAGAATGAAGAAGTGTACGTGCAAAATGGCACACACGTCCAGTCCAGATTGCAAAGGGATGCTATTGTTATGAATGTTTTGTGCTTTCGTGTTATACACCGTGTGAGAAAACCAACATAACAGTACGATGTTCAGAGGGAGTAATTGATGCCAGTGCTTTTGCAAAGATATCAATCTGAATTGTTAACACCTGAGCAGTATCAAGATAATCTTTGCAAAGCAGTGACCGTTTAATATGCAAGTACTTGGAAATAGGTTTGGGGATGCCGTTCATGTTGAGCTTGGATATGTTAGTTTCAGTCTTCCTGATGATTAGGTGGAGGAATTTGCAGGTCATGCAAGACTGGGTAGCAAGTAATCTGCCAGTACAGCAGCAGTGAAGGGATTGAGAGAAGTGATGTAAAGTTAAAGTTAAGTCAATCCCCAATGAATAGTACATTGCATGTTCCACAGCTCTCCTTATCTCCCAGTCCACCTGTTCACCATATTCTAAGAGCCTCCCGTAGCTGAGTGATGATAGGGATTGTATATTATTAGTCAAACAACTCCACCAACTTTCTTTTAAGTGCTTTCTTTGTATACACATCTAACTGTAGCAATGTTTTCTTGCTGCTTCTTACTGTAGGTGGTTTGTCTTGGTGAATGACCAACTGTTTATGAGGTAAAGTAAAAAATGGAAGTGATCTCAATGCTTACTTAAGCTGAAGCAGCTGTTCTTTCTGGGATATTTAAGCTTTTTATTAGCAGAATTAATGTTGGCACTAAATTCAGATTTCAGATTGGCTAAATGCTGAAATTACATACGCAGTCATTATCAACCATTGGCTCCAGAGGGTTCCACAGGAGCATATTTCAACAACATTTCTTGTGCACTACTCGTTTGCACTTGGTGAATTTGTTCCACCCTAGCCTTAAACAATTTATTTTCATCAAATATACGGGTTATAAATCAATGGACATCTGAAAATGTTCTAGTCGTACTTGTTTCCACTGCATTGCCACTCAGAAGATACTTCAAAGTCACACGTTGACTTAACTTCAACCATTTTCAATGCATTCAGGGTGAGCCATGGAATATCAGTCCAGATTTTTGTGCAATGGCAGGAAGGCTGATATACATCATAAATTTCAGCATCCAGCATGCTTCCTGCAATTCTGGTGCTCGTGTCCTCACACTCCAAGTCTTGTTCATCTATCACTTCAGGGTTCACTTGTTTACATTGGCACTCAGTAAAGCAATGTCTTAATGTTATTATTCTTATCTTTATTTTCAAGTCTTTCCATTTCCTTGTCCATGCTAACTTTGTAATCTCCTCCAGTTCCAGAAGCCTTCAAGGTATCTGTTGCTGTTCGTGTCGGTGGTAATGGTTGTGTGTTGAATCCCTAGACTAGAATCAATTGTGGAGCTTGAGTAATACATCTGTTCTGGTGTTCAAATAAATAGAACCTATTTATAGTTTACTAATCCTGTATATGTGTCATTGATGAGTTTACATAAAGAAGCCAGAAATGCAACAAAGCATTCCTGCACTATAAATGTGCAGCATGTATCAGCAGGAAATTCTCATCTACATCATTTAATGACCAACAGAGTTAAAATAATGCTACTTCTTTCTAATTTCTCTCTCATTTTGAGAATTTACATATCAAACTCTTAAGTGCATATAACGGAAATATGTCAATCAGAGTTTGGACTAGAGGGGTAATCGACAAGTTCAGGATACTCAATGTTCTCAAGGAATACTGTGAAGTGAACTAAATGTTACTTAATATAATGACATCTGAGTAGACTCTGGTTGACATGAACACCTATCCCTTGATTTAAAGGTAGCTAATTGTAGCCTAACAGAGGTGAAAACCTGGAAAATCCTGGTTATACACATTCAAGGTGACTTGGAAGTATGTGGTTAAGTATGCTAAAACAAAATGGTCAGCCTCAGGTTCCTCACCTCTTTCAGACATCCTGTCCATGATCTGTTGTTGTTCTACAATTCCTACATCTGCCCCTTGGTCGAATATGCTATGTACTCTAATCTCTCACACACATGCAAACTGCCCATTGAAAGAATACAGAAGCACTGCTGAGATTAATCTTAATCTGTAACCCAATGCTGGGCATTTAATAACAGTTTTCATATCATAAACCTTGAAACTCTACAAACTAGAAGAATTTAAATTTTTACGAAGATTGGGAAATCCCTTATATGACCTGTTCAGTTTCAGAACCATCATCAAAAATAAAACTGGAGATTGCTGAAGATCTGAAACAAAACCAGAAAGTGCAGGAGAAACTCAGTATCCGTTGAAAGAAAAACAGAATTAATGTTTTGATTCCAGTGACCTTCATCAGAATGTTTCAAGGCCATACCCAGAACAATCAAGGTAACTCAGATATTTGACTAAGTTGAACCGTTTGAAATATGGACGAAAGATACCAATATGGTTAATAACGTAATTTATTCGATTGTCTATTTTTGTCAGTAATTAACTGTTACATATTTTTAATTTGATAACTTTCAGTTTGTATGAATTTTGTAAGGTTTGTTACACCGCAATTCACTCTTCAGGTTGCAAATTTATCTCTTAAATGAAATGTACTATTATCATATTCATACCATTAGTAGGTGTGGTATTGTTTCCAATAAATTCAGGTTTCTCCTTAAAAAAAGTGTAGCACATAGTTTCCAAGATTATACAAAGGAAATAGTGTGATAAAAAGTTTTCTTTTAACTGCGGCTGAAGGAATTCAGAAGATATTAATGAATGCTGTCACTTTATATTCATATAGATCAACCCCTCAGGTTCAAGGAGGATGCCAAAAATAAATCTCCTGCACTCGGAGGGGATAAGATAACTGCAAGGCAAGTGCTGCCATCAAACTAACTCTGATAGGCTGCGCCAGTCTGTGAATGATAAACCTGATCACATCCCCAGTGACCAAAAGTCTTTGCAGTAATGTTTATCAAGCTGAGAAAGAAAGAAAATCGACTTGACACAATCACAAAAGTTGCTTAGCTCCAACTTCCAAACATAAGTTAATAGCTATTTTGTTGATGTGAACTCTGAGGCAGTGGAAACATAATATAGAACAGGCTTTATTCACAAATGACTTTACTGAGTTATTCCGGCATTTAGAGTCATAGCGTCATAGAGTTGTACAGCACAGAAACAGACCCTTCGGTTCAACTCGTCCATGCTGACCAGATATCCTAAATTAGTGTAGTCCCATTTGCCAATATTTGGCCCATGTCCCTCTAAATCCTTCCCATTCATGTAATCATCCAGTTGCCTTTTTAATGTTGTAATTGTACCAGCCTCTACCACTTCCTCAGGCAGCTCATTCCATGCATGCACCACCTTCTGCATGAAAATATTGTCCCTTAGGTCCCTTTTGGATCTTTCCGCTCTCACCTTAAATCTATGCCCTCTAGTCTTGGATTCCCCTACCTTGGGAAAAAGACTTTGGCTATTCACCATATAATTGCCCGTTATGATTTTAAAAACCTCTAAAAGGTCACCCCTCAGCCTCCAACACTGCAGGGACAATAGCCCCAAACAATTCAGCCTCTCCTACATTTTAAAAAATACTCCAACCCTGACAATACACTTGTAAATGTTTACACACACACTTTCAAGTTTAACAACACTTTTCTTATTGCAGGGAGAACAGAATTGAACACAATACTCCAAGAGCAGCTAAACAAAGTTCTGTACAGCCGCAACATGACATCCCAACTCCAATACGCAATGCTCTGACTAATAAAGGCAGGCATACCAAACACCTTCTTCACCGCCCTTTCTAACTGTGACTCCACTTTCAAGGAACTAGGAACCTGCACTTCAATGTCTCATTGGCAACACACCCCAGGACCTTACCATTAAGTGTATAACTCCTGGCCTGATTTGCCTTACCAAAATGCAACATCTCATGTTTGTAGGGTTCTGGTTTGCGATC
The DNA here is from genome assembly GCA_024137785.1 of Ginglymostoma cirratum. NCBI lineage: Eukaryota > Metazoa > Chordata > Chondrichthyes > Orectolobiformes > Ginglymostomatidae > Ginglymostoma > Ginglymostoma cirratum. Next base: position 37,577,147 of record JAHRHZ010000111.1, read on the forward strand.
AGTAACTTGCTGATTTTTAGGTGGTTCAAATCACCCCCAGATCCCTGGTTCTGACTCTGGACTTACTTAGGAATGTGAAATGAAGAAGGCAGTAGACAGCTGTTTCAGAGCAAAAGAATCTCTGCATTTATTAAATGCAAAATGGTGAGCATAATGCAGGAAATAAAAGGCAAATGTAATAAACAATGAAATTGACACAAACTATACAGAGGACAGTAATTAAATATGCGATTAAAATTAATTACAGGATAAACACTATTAGAAACTAAACAGCAGTTTTGATTACAGTAACTTTAATCAGGCTTCCTACCCTTTGTCACCACCTGCCTTCCCCTTGCTGCTGGTTTGGAAGCTTTGGGGTCTCAGAAGTTTCAGCTCACTACTGAGAAAACACAGCTAAAGTGTGTCTGGTTGTTGAAGTTCTTGCTGTCTGTTCTCTTGGCTTGGAACAGACCTGCATCTGGAAGCTTTTATTCGGATAGCGTTTGGTTGGCATCCCCCCTCTCAGATGTCCTTTGTTGCGATGATTTTCTTGGTTTGTCTTCCTGATTCAGCTTCTGTTCGGCCTCTGTGTTTCTTGATTCCAAAGCTGCTTAGAGGAGCCTGTGGGGAAGTTGTTTCTGCAGAAGCTTGTTGTTGAGAAAGCTCTCATCTGCTGAGATTGGGCCTGAGAGTTGTGCAGACTGTGTGTTCCATTATCTCCGTTCAAATGTGCATTGCCATTGTGTTTCTGGTGTTCCCTTTTATGTCACTTGCCTCCCAATCGTTAGCAGTATGTGTAAATAGATTCTGATTGAAGTTAAATGCCCAATATCTCTGCAAATGAATATTCATTGAAGTTGAATATCTGGTATTGATATAGGCTCCATAATGTCTGTGTTGGGTAACCCGAAGTGAAAAAGTTAGTTCCTGTCTAGAGTGTTAGATCTGGTTGATTGTTCTCTTGCAGTGGAGGTATATATTGGAATTCCAGGTTCAACGATAGTCCCAGACTGAAATCATCCTGGCTCTGTGTGAACTTGTTGCAGCCTGAACCAGGCTTTTGTCCAGTATTTTAGATATTAGAAAAGTTAAGGGTCATGTTCAGTACTTTAGGTAACGGGGATTTTTGCTCAATCCTACACATTTATCTACTTGTTTGGTTTGGCTGAAATAAATACACTAAGGAAAAGGCAAACACCCGCTCACAAAACAACAATATATTCATTTCTGATGAAGGGTTTAGGCCCGAAACGTCAAGTTTTCCTGCTCCTATGATGCTGCTTGACCTGCTGTGTTCATCCAGCCCCATGCTTGTTATCTCGGATTCTCCAGCATCTGCAGTACCTTTTATCTCTAATATATTATAGAGGATATTTTCTCCTGAATACTAATAATAAAGGAAAGACAGATGTGTTCAAGTTGGTAAAATATGTAATTGGGCTTTTCACACCCTAGTACCTTTCCCAGGAGTTGATGCCTGTCTCTGATTTATTCTGAGGAAAGTGTGGGATGAGTGGTCTCCTTTGTCCAAAGACATTGGCATGAAGCAGAACTCAGTCTAAGTCTGACCTCTTATGCATTCCCAATTATAATTGATCGCCCATTGGTGGTCATTCTGCTGCCTATAGTTCCCAAGCTCTGAAATTCCTTTCCTAAAACACTTCACCTTGCTTGCCCCATTTGAATTCTACATTTTTAACCAAGTTTTGGGCCATCGGATCTCAGATTGAATTCTGGGAATTTGTACCACACTTTATTTATACTGTTCCTGTGGTACCCCAAAAATCATTTTGTCATGTTAAAGGAACTGCATAAATATAAATTGATGTTAGGGAGTTTAGGAAATGGAGGACGAGCCATATCAGGTGTCTTTGTTACACTGGGACAAGAATGGAGGGAAAAAGAGACAAAAAACATAGGTGATGGAAATCCACCTTTTTTCAATCTGTAGTGCTCGAACAATAAATAAGAACAGCAGAAATAGACTGTATGGCACCTTTTGCCTACTCTGCCATTTAATATGATTATGGCTGATCTTTGGCTGCATTTCCAATTTGCAACCCAATCCTCATATCCATTGATTCCCTGAATGATCAATATCTATTTGTGCTGTTAGTATATCCAGTTTGATAGATAGATAGAATCCCTACAGTGTGGAAACAGGCCCTTCGGCCCAACAAGGCCACACCAAATCTCAGAGCATCCCACTCAGACTCATCCCCCTATAACCCACTTAATCTACACATCCCTGGATACTACAGGCAATTTATCATGGCCAATCCATCTAACCTGCACATCTTTGGACTGTGGGAGGAAACCAGAGCACCCGGAGGAAACCCACACAGACACGGGGAGAATGTGCAAACTCCACACAGATAGTTACCCGAGGGTGGAATCGAACCCGGGTCCCTAGCACTGTGAGGCAGCAGTGCTAACCACTGTGCCACCGTGCCGCCCCCAATGTTATTAATGTTTCATAAATTCAGGAAAAATTGCCTTTAATTTCTTTTACAAATATTCTTTAAATGGATTTTATTTACAATTGTTCACATGAACAATTGCTGCTAATCCCTAATAAAAACCGAAAGAACTGAAGAAGGGCCACCGGACCCGAAGCACTAACTGTGATTTTTCTTCACAGATGCTGCCAGACCTGCTGAGCCTTCCCAACAACTTCTGTTCTAGTTACTGTTAATCCTTGTCCAATTCTGCTTGGCATAGGGAAAATCACTACACTGCTCTAATGTATCCATTTTATTTGTTAGATTTTGAAATTTCCTTCCATTTAACCCCTTCCCACTCACACTCATTTTAGTATAAAGCATTATGTGGGACTTAGCCAAACAATTCACCAGGACACTGGCACCAGGCCAATTTAAGAAGAACCCATTAGAATTGAAGAGCTCCAGTGCTGGTGTGAATCCACAATGAACTTAATACCCTTCTGCCTGCCCCACTGACCAGCTTACAAATTTTGGCATTTGTAATGCATTTTACTTTTATAATCTAAATACAATGCTAACGTTTCTACTGCCTGTTCTTATTTGTACCCTTTAAACCTGAGATTAAAAAATACACATTGTTTTTACCTGGACAAGTATTGAATAATTAACCGTTGGATACTACTTTTAAAACCTTTAATAATGCCAAACCTTTTCAAATTTTGTTTAAAATGTGACTGCACTGCATATTTAGAGTCATAGAGTTGTAGAGCATGGAAACCTACCCTTTGGTTCAACTCGTCATGCCAACCAGATATCCTAAATTAATCTACTCCCATGTGCCAGCATCTGCTCCATATCCCTCCAAACCCTTCTTATTCATATATTCATCCAGATTCCTTTTCAATGTTATAATTGTATCAGTCTCCGCCACTTCTTCTGGCAGTTCATTCCACACACGCACCACTTTCTGCATAAAAAAATCGCCTCTTAGGTTCCTTTTAAATCTTTCCCCTCTCACCTTAAACCTATGCCCTCCAGTTTTGGACTCCCCCTACCCTGGGGAAAAGACCTTGGCTATTCACCCTATCTATGTCACTCATGATTTTATAAACCTCTATAAGGTCACCCCTCAGCCTCCAACGCTCCAGAGTAAATAGCTCCAGCCTATTCAGCCTCTCCCTAGAGTTCAAACCTTCCAACCCTGGCAACATCCTTGTAAATCTTTTCTGAACCCTTTCAAATTTCACAGCACCCTTCCTATAGCAGGGGGACCAGAAGTGAATGCAGTGCTCCAAAAGTGGTCTAACCAATGTCCTGTACAGTTGCAACATGACCTCCCAACTTTTGTACTCAGTACACTGAACAGTAAAGGCAAGCATACCAAATGCCTTCACTATTTTGTTGACCTGGGCCTCTACTTTCAAGGAAATATGAACCTGCTGTCTAAGGTCTCTTTGTTCAGCCACAATCTCCAAGAGCTTACCATTAAGTGTATAAGTCCTGTCCTGATTTGCCTTTCCAAAATGCAGCAATGCAGGACCTCACATTTATCTCAACTAAACTCCATCTGCCACTCCTCAGCCCATTGGCCAATTTGATCAAGATTCCACTGCAGTCTGTGGTAACCTTTTTTCACTGACCACTACACCTCCAATTTTGGTGTCATCTGCGAGCTTACTAACCATAGCTCTTATGTTTACATCCAAGTCATTTATGTAAATGATGAAAAACAGTGGATCCAGCACCAATCCTTGTGGCACACTGCTGGACACAGGCCTCCAGTCTGAAAAGCAATCGTCCACCACCATCTTCTGTCCTCTACTTCTGAGCGTATTCTGTATCCAAATAACTAGTTCTCCCTATATTCCATGTGATCTACCTTGGTAACCAGTCTACCATTAGGAACCTTGTCGAATGCCTTACTGAAGTCCATATAAATCATGTCCACCGCGCTGCCCTCATCAATCCTCTTTGCTACTTCAAAAAATTCAATCAAGTTAGTGAGACATGATTTCCCATGGACAAAGCCAAGATCTCTAATCAGTCCTTGCCTTTCCAAATATATGTAAATCCTGTCTCTCAGGATTCCCTCCAACAACTTACCGATCATTGATGTCTGGCTCACCAGTCTATAGTTCCCTGGCTTTTCCTGACAACCTTTTTTAAATAGTGGCAACACGTTAGCCAATATCCAGTCTTTGGGCATCTCCCCTTTCACTATCGATGATACAAATATTTATACCTGTGCAACTTTTACAAACAACAAAGCAGTGGATTTAATTCTCTTTCTCAAAGTAATTTTAGCCCGATGTTTATTTCCAATCATCTCTTGTTTAATATGAAAGCTTACCATAACACTTTACTGCAGCTGTGGACTATTTAAATATTGTTCAGTGGTTGTTTGTATTCATTTGAGGGATGTGGTTCTGGTTAGCAAGATCTGTATTTATTACTCCCAATTCCTCTCGAGAAGTTCATAGTGAGTCGCCTTTCTTGAACTGCTGCAGCTACATGGTGCATCCACAGTGCTATTAGGAAGGGAGTTCCAGGATTTTGACACAGCAAAAGTGAATAGGGTTTCAAACCAGGATGGTGTGTGACTGAATGGGAACTTATACGTGATAACATATCCATGTATCTGCGCCTCTGATTATTCTTGGTGGTCCTGATTACAGGTTAAGGCATGTTGTTGAAAGAGGCTTGCAGTTACTGCAGCACATTATATTTTATCCACTCTGTCCCTGTGATTCAGGGAGTGAATGTTTGAACTAATGGATGGGATGTCATTGAAGTGGCATGCTTTGTGCAGGATGATACAGTTTGTTGGAGTTGCATCCATCCAGGCAAGCAGAGAGTATTTCATCACGCTCCTAACTTAGAATCATCGTAGAATCCCTACAGGATGGAAACAAGACATTCAGACCATCGAGTCCATGCCAACCCTCCAAAGACCATCCCACCCAGACCCACCCTTCCTACCCTATCCCTGTAGCCCTGTATTTCTCGTGGCTAATCTATCTAACGAAGCCAGAGGAGCCAAAGGAAACCCATGCAGGCACGGGGAGAATGTGCAAACTCCTCACTGACAGTCACCTGCGGGTCGAATTAAACCCATGTCCCTGGTGCTGTGAGAGAGCGTTGTTAATCACTGTGCTGCCATTGTACCTTGTAAATGGTGAACAGGTAATGAGGAGACAGGAAGTGAGTTAATCCCTGAAAACATCCCAGCCTTTTACCTGTTCTTGTAGCCATAGCGTTTTTATGTCTGGCCCAATTAGGTTTCTGATCAATAATAACTCTCAGAATGTAGGTGGTAAAGGGAATTTAAAGTAGGCTGTTGAATGTTAAGGCTGGGTAGTTAGGCTCTTCTTGTTACAGGTGGTCATTTCCTGCCATCAGTGTGCTGCAAGTGTTACCAACACATGCCTGACTGTATTTATCATGTTTAAAATCCCATTTTTAAGAGAATCATTATGCAGACTATGTTTAAATAATAATAATTTATGATAAAAAAATGAAAATAATACAAAAAATGGTTTAGGTATATATTCCATATTGGTACAAGTTTTTTTCTGTTTTACTGTAAAAGGCTAGCAACACAGATGGCTGGAGAGTCAGTTTGTGATGCAGAGTGGTGCCAACAGCATGGGTTCAATTCCCATACAAGCTGAAGTTATTGTAAAGGATTCTCCTTCCCAACCTCTCCCCTTGCCTGAGACATGGTGACCCTCAGGTTAAACCCACCTCTAGTTGTCTCTCTCTGTCTAACAAGAGAGCAGCCCAAGGGTTCAGTAGGACTATGGCAACTATACCTCTTTTCTGAAAAGAAATTACTCCAAGTTACCTTCCCCTTTAAGTATTTCAAGTCGTCTATCTACATGAAAAATCATGTATTTTTGAGAATCTTGGCAGCATTAATACAAGGAAGAGTAGGTTGCCAAAGTTTAGGGTTTGTTGTATATGCACTAACAGTGGGATGTCTTCTAGCCTTATGCAGTAACCACGTTTAAGGTAGAAGAATAAAAAGAACTTGGCATTTAACAGAGGAAAGAAGGGAGCAGATGCCACACTATTGGAAGAATTGGGAGGAAAGGATTGAAAATATTTGTATCGATTATCTCAATATTTACTTTATGATTTGAGGTAGATGTTCTAGATTATTTTTAATATTGAGAATTTTTTAGGTGATCCTTACTTCCTGGGGTGCATGTTTACCCACAAGGCAGTTAAAATTGTAGTGATCCCAGGTGTCAAACAGAAACACTCCTCATTATTTTCTGACTTACTGATCTTGCAAACATGTGTTGTTTGTGTCACAGTTCAGTTGGAGGAAATAATAATAGCAAAAATCAGTCAGTTAAAAATGCTGAAATGGGAGTGAACATTATTTTTGGCAGAGTCAAAGACGTTGACATTGTTTAAAATATAGGCAGAATTTCTGCTGGCTGTACCAGGCAGTTAAGTTTGGTCAACTGAATGGTATTTTATTTATAATTGTGATTTTGAACATTCTTTTATAACATGAATAGTTTTCATTTAAATTTACTTGGAAAACAAATTATCTGCTGTGCATAGTAAATCTGCACCTGACAGGTAATTGTATCAGTTAAAGAAAAGGTGTTGGTGTATTGGTAACGTCAATGGTGCAGTAATGCAGAACCCCAGTACTGAGCTTTGGAGGCAAAGGTTCAAATTTCATCAGGTGATAAAAATTGAATTCAATAAAATCTGGAATTCAGAGCTAGTCTATGACTGTGTAAGCTCTGTCAATTTCCATGAAAAACCCATCTTCACCTTGTCTGGCCTGTATGTACGTCCTGATCCACAGCAATGTATTTGACTTTGAACTGCGCTCCAAGATGGTCTATCAAACTATTCTGTTGAATCAAAGTGCTATAATGTCTTAAAAAAAAGGGATAGACTCAGATTTTTAACCTGAAATTGACCTTGGCATTGGAAAGAACAACAATAAATACAATGTCAACTCTATAAAGTCTTCTTTACCAACATTTGGAGCCTTTTGATAAAATTGGGAGCGTTGTCCTGGGCAGTCATGAAGTAGCCTGACGTAGTTACATGTACAGAATCACAGCTTACAGACAATATCCCAGTCAAACCCATCATCATTCCATCAGAGGTCACACACAGTAGCATAGAGTCATGAAGGAATTCTCTAGGAGTCTTCAATTTTGACTTTGTACGTCCTGAAATCTCATGGCACCAGATCAAACATGGACAAGAAAATCTCCCTCTGATTATCACCTACCATTCCAGACCTCGGCTAATGAGTTAGTAATCCTTCCATTTTGAATACCACTTGGAGGGACTACTGAGGGTGGCAAAGGCACAAAATATCCTGTCGCTGAAGGACTTCAGGAGTACAAATAAGGAGCGTGATAGCAAATATTCCCACTTGTCTGGATGACTAAAGCTCTGGCAATACTCAAGAAGCTTGACAGCGGCCAGGACCATGTGGTTGACTTGATTGGCAACCCATCCATCGCCTTCGACATTCATTCCCTCCATAACCAACACGCAGTGGCAACAGTGTGTACTATACATAAATGAACTACTGGTACCTACAAAGACTATTCCAACAGCACTTTCATGCCTGTGACCTCTACCACCTTGGAGGACAAGGGAAACCGAACACTGCCACTTGCAAGTGCCCCTTTAAGTCACACATCATGCTGACTTGAACTATATTGCCACTCTTACACTCTTACAAGCCATAGGCCCTTCTTAACAGAACTGTCGCTATCCCTGCAGTGCAATGACTGCAGCAGTTTATGAAGGCAGCTCACCACCATCTTCTCCACGGTAATTGAGACTGGGTAATAAATGCTGGTCTATCCAGCAACATCCAATGAATGAATAATATAAAGCAAAGTGAACGAGTAAAAGGAAGATTTATATCGTGTGACTTTGAGGATCGTATTCAGTACAGCACCTCGTTTCGTCACACTCATTGTTCATTCAATTGATGTCACTGTGTCTCCTGCCATCTAGCCCACTTTCAAATATTCTTGTGTCTTTCAGCCAGACTTATTTTAGAAACGCACTCTCACATTCTGCCTCACCAATATCCACAGGATATGGATGACTGAACAACTGAAGGTTATAGTGTATTTTACTCACTACTTGTCCCTTAAATACCTTAGTTTGTACTGACTGTACATGTGCAAATAACACAGAGAGATTCAGTCATTAAATCAAAAAATGGAAAAGCAAAGGTCTGATATAAAGCACTTAATGTTCCTTCGAAAATTTTGATTTTGAAATCCTGCCTAAAGATGTTGTGTTTCCCAATGAAAAAATTGACTTTCAAATACGTATGCAATAATGCATTTTGTATTGAAAATTATATTGCCCATTCATCTATAGTATAAGTTAAAAAATATCACCTGGAACTGTCAATCTTCTAGGCAATGTGTGAAATAAAAATCAATGAAACGGATTTACTTGCAATTTGTTATAAGTGAGGCATGCACCATAGAGGTAGGCTGACATGGCTCGGTACAAACGCAAAACTTTTAAAGAATTGCTCTGAGATTATTGTTGGAAAAAGTCACATTTTTGTTGAAGCTTTCTTTTCGTTTTGTAGTCAATGCATTCTGTCTTTTCTTTAGCAATATTCAGTTTCGGTACAAGCGAAAGACTAATTGTTCAAAGTCTGTCCCTGTTTTGGGATTCTGGGCTGAATTTTATGTTGGAAGGGTCTAGGCTTGGAAGGGTCTGATGAAGGGTCTAGGCCTGAAACGTCAAGCTTTCCTGCTCCTATGATGCTGCTTGGCCTGCTGTGTTCATCCAGCCCCATACCTTGTTATCTCGGATTCTCCAGCATCTGCAGTACCTTTTATCTCTGAATTTTATGTTGTTTTGGCAAAGTGTAATTTTTGTCAATTTTCGTGAAAGCTTTCTCTCTGTAAGGCCCATCAGGGTTTCTCATGGGTACCATCCCAAACCTGTGTCTCTAACTACCATCTCATTCTTATGGTATGCCTATTGTCCAATGCTACTCAGTGTTCTTATTCGTCCTAGCCAAAAACCTTACAACTGCCCAGATATTCTGGAATGAAACAGCATTTCCAGCAACAGCATCAGCTCTAAAATGCAGATGCATACTTGGACAAGCACTGGCATTCCAAAACTGTCCTACATGGCTGCACATGCAACCAAGAACATGGCAGATCATTGGAAATTGGAGATAATAGGTACTGCAGAAACTGCAGAATCCGAGATAACAAAGTGTGGAGCTGGATGAACACAGCAGGCCAAGTTGCATCATAGGAGCAGGAAAGCTTGATGTTTCAGGCCTAGACCGTTCATCAGAACTGGGGGAGGGGAAGAGGGTTCTGAAATAAATAGGGAGAGAGGGGGAGGAGGATAGAAGATGGATAGAGGAGAGGACAGGTAGAGAGGAGGCAGAAAAGTCAAAGAGGTGGGGATGGAGCCAGTAAAGGTGAGTGTAGGTGGGGGGGTAGGGAGGAGATAGGTCAGTCCAGGGAGGACGGGCAGGTCAAGGGGGCGGGATGAGGTTAGTACATAGGAGATGGGGGTGTGGCTTGAGGTGGGAGGAGGGGACAGGTGAGAGGAAGAACAGGTCAGGGAGGCGGGAACGAGCTGGGCTGGTTTTGGGATGCGGTTGGGAGAGGGGAGATTTTGAAGCTTGTGAAATCCACATTGATGCCATTGGGCTGCAGGGTTCCCAGGCTGAATATGATTTGCTGTTCCTGCAGCCTTCGGGTGGCATCATTGTGGCATTGCAGGAGGCCCAGGATGGACATGTCGTCTGAGGAATGGGAGGGGGAGTTGAAATGGTTCGCGACTGGGAGGTGCAGTTGTTTGTTGTGAACTGAGCGCAGGTGTTCTGCAAAGTAGTCCCCAAGCCTCTGCTTGGTTTCCCCGATGTAGAGGAAGCCACAACGGGTACAGCGGATGCAGTCTACCACATTGGCAGATGTGCAGGTGAACATCTGCTTGATGTGGAAAGTCTTCTTGGGGCCTGGGATTGGGGTGAGGGAGGAGGTGTGGGGGCAGGTGTAGCACATCCTGCGGTTGCAGGGAAAAGTGCCGGGTGTGGTGGGGCTGGAGGGGAATGTGGAGTCGACAAGGGAGTCACAGAGGGAGTGGTCCCTCCAGAAAGCAGATAAGGGTGGGGAAGGAAAAATGTCTTTGGTGGTGGGGTTGGATTGCAGATGGCGGAAGTGTCAGAGGATCACAACCGCAGGAAGTGCTACACCTGCCCCCACACCTCCTCCCTCACAACAATCCCACGCCCCAAGAAGACTTTCCACATCAAGCAGATGTTCACCTGCACATCTGCCAATGTGGTATACTGCATCCGCTGTACCCGTTGTGGCCTCCTCTACATCGGGGAAACCAAGCGGAGGCTTGGGGACCGCTTTGCAGAACACCTGCGCTCAGTTCGCAACAAACAACTGCACCTCCCACTCGCTAACCAGTTCAACTCCCCCTCCCATTCCTCAGAAGACATGTCCATCCTGGGCCTCCTGCAATGCCACAATGATGCCACCCGAAGGCTGCAGGAACAGCAAATCATATTCAGCCTGGGAACCCTGCAGCCCAATGGTATCAATGTGGATTTCACAAGCTTCAAAATCTCCCCTCCCCCAACCGCATCCCAAAACCAGCCCAGCTCGTCCCCGCCTCCCTAACCTGTTCTTCCTCTCACCTATCACCTCTTCGTACCTCAAGCCTCACCCCCATCTCCTACCTACTAACCTCATCCCGCCCCCTTGACCTGCCCGTCCTCCCTGGACTGACCTATCTCCTCCCTACCCCCCCACCTACACTCACCTTTACTGGCTCCATCCCCACCTCTTTGACTTGTCTGCCTCCTCTCTACCTATCCTCTCCTCTATCCATCCTCTATCCGCCTCCCCCTCTCTCCCTATTTATTTCAGAACCCTCTTCCCCTCCCCCATTTCTGAAGAAGGGTCTAGGACTGAAACATCAAGTTTTCCTGCTCCTATGATGCAGCTTGGCCTGCTGTGTTCATCCAGGTCCTCACCTTGTTATCATTGGAAATTGGAAACATGGTTTGCCAGTGTGGACCTCAATGTCCTGTTGAATGGAATGGCACAGTGGAGGGCCATTCCCCTCCCCCAGATCTGTCAGGGGAGGCCAAGACATCAGACTCTCCCAGATTTCTCATTATCATCCATAGTGTTCCAGGCCCAAATCTTCAATTCAGCATAAAATCAAAATATAAAGAGTGTCACAGAAATTGTTCAGAACTCTGCTGACTGTAAGTCTAGATGGATGGTTGTTGAGATTAATATAGTTTGGGTGTTTTAATGGAAAGAGGATGTAAGGTTTTCACACCTCTGAGCAATGAGCAAAGTACTTGTGTGCATGGTAGATAGACTGTGAGGGCCCAGTTTCTGAGTTACATTTTTCACAGGGATGGGATGGAGTGTGCGTACCGTTGTTTTGTTTTGCAGATTAGTTAAGATTTTGTAGTTCTAATTCCTTTCAATTGTGATTGAATGTTAGCATTAAGAGAGAGTCCCTTTGTTGTCCTGTTTTCCTATTGCCTGGCTGCTCTCTCGTTGACTTCCAGCTCTCAGAGTGAGAAAAGAAACTTTAGTCTGCAATATGGGGTGAGGTGGGGATGATTCTTCGAGTGCAATGATCACAGCTTGCTCATACTGAATCCCTGGCCTGTACACATAGCAACAATCAGGACCAATAGCTCAATCCAGTAGTGTTGAACGGAGCCTTTTAATGCCCATTTTTATAAATTCTTCAAAGGGAGAAGCAAAACAATGCGCATATACAGGTGGGGACCTATCCACAGGGAGATGGTTTGCTGTTGAACAGTAATTCATTAGCCCCTTGTTATCTTTACTGTCACAAGAAACCATAATACACTCTGTATGAAGTTTCTTTGACACTTTTAAGTGTGATTGTCTAGCAATCCTGCCCAGATTTTGTTTTTGCCAGCCAATGCACCCGTATTTATTTTGTCTCTGTAGTGGGCGTCTTTTCATACAACACATTTTCATACTAGTTTCTGCGTTCCAACCCATCATCATAACTATATTCAGGGTAGTGTTTTGGAGAGCTATGACACACTCACAGATATGGTCACAGGATATGGGTGTGGTAGTTAGGAATCCTTTTTTGGGAGAGGGCATCAGATATTCTTTGGAGGTTAGTTTCAGGGATCCATTGAAGGAGTGGTCAGGTATTCTTGAAGGCCATGAACAGGCCTTTTGCATTTGATCTCCCAAAATGCATCAGCTCACCCTTGTTTTGTTTATAAAGCCTCAGGTGGGTGAAGCTGACAGAAGCCATCAGCGAGTGGTGCAGCTGAGTACAGAGGAGCCTCCAGCTTCGGACTGGCCTGCAGCTTTCAGTATTTTTGATTTCTGCCTGTAGTTTCTTACCACCCCTCACTTCCATCAATGCCCATCAATCAACCACCCCTAATTCTCAGCACTATTCCTTCATGTCTTACTTCCAACCTCCTTCATGTTACCCCTACATCTCTTTCCCCACAACCCTTTTAACTCCCAACAATCTCCCTTCTCCCACATCTTCACTCTCTCGCCAATAAAATTACTACTACTTCTTTGAACTTATTACTTAATCTCAGTGACCTTCTCTTTATATGTCCCATTGATTGTCAAAGACTACATGGTGAGAAGCCACAGGAACCTTTACTCTCAATCTATTTTCCACCTCCCCAAATTTTCTCAAAGAACTTTTTCATTTATTTTCAAAATTCAACTTTCTTTCTCTTTCCCCTCCCCTTGCTGCCACACCAACGCTGGAACAGAGGAGATTCTGGTTCACAGTTGGAGGTGAGCCTTTGCAGGGGTCTTTGTGGATACTCAATAAGTTGGTGAAAAGGGGAAAAGGTCATTCATGGAACTAGGTAACAATTTGGCCTGGATGGAGCATGGGAAATGTATGGAAGTGAGAGGATGCATGGGGTGACTTTTGGAGGAACATTCATATTTCTCTGCGCTCAGAGATGTAAGATAATCTTCAGGATGTCTTTGGTGGGGATAAGCTACATCTTGGGAAAGTTCAAGTACATTTTTGGGGAGGGAAGACATCCTTTGAGATTGTGAAAAAGCATGCTCATGCCAAAAAGGTGTATTAACACATTGGGTCTGGCACATTTGGTTTGTTTTATTATTGTCACATGTACCCAGATACAGTGAAAAGTATTGTAATGCATGTTAACCTGACAAATCATAGTTTACGTAAGTACATCAGGTTAATAGAACAGAATGCAGAGTATAGTGTTACAGCTACAGAGAAGGTGCAGAGAAAGATCTACTCTTCTCATCAAATTTGTCATGAAACTGTCCAAAATTGAAGTGGAATTTTAAAAATGAGAAAAGTATTTCTGGTCGCCTGTCTGTATAAAAACCACTTTAGCATTTGTACTGCACGACTCATTTCTCAAACTATCATTTTCATAATGAAATGCTTATTGATGGACCGCTCCAATTGCTTACTGAATGGAAATGTTTGTTGGCATAACATATTGACATAGTGTGTAAGTGAAATGCTTGTTTTCAAAATGAATTATATAAAGCCGAATCAATATATTGGATTTCTGAAGAAGGGTCCAAACCCGAAACGTCAGCTTTCCTGCTCCTCTGATGCTGTATGGCCTGCTGTGTTCATCCAGCTCTACACCTTGTTATCTCAATATATTGGATGTTAGTTTTGTATCTATGAAGGTGTAAACATCTTCCAATAGTGTTATCATCAATGGACTAGCAACTTCCTTCTCTTTAAGGATATTTCCTGATTAATGCCCATGCGAGATAATAGGTGAAATGGAAAGGCAAAGGCAAAACAATGGTAAGTTTGGGATGTTAGTAGGCATTGAGTCAGCAAAGGGATTATAAATGCCTATGGGGATAACTGGGATCATATGAAATATGATGCAAGATGGGTAGATTGACATCAGGATGTGAGGGGTCATGGGTAGATGGGCATATGCTGACGTAAGGGTTTGAGTGTCCAAGGGAGAGGCAAAGTTGGCATGATATTATAAGAGGTCATGGAGGTGATGAATCTCCATGGTAACGCCTCTGCAAAAAGCTAGGAAGGATTCTGATTTCTAGAATCTGGAGTTTTTTGTTGATATTTTGTGTTAAAGTCACTATGGCCCTGGATGTTCATACATCCAGATACTTCTAAGGATCTTGCTGTTCCAGAGGTCATTACATCCATATTGACCAAGTACAGAGGGTTCTGCTGGCATCAATTGCTTCCACGTAGCTACCAAGACACCAACAAACAATCCAAACAAATTCCTGAATAGAAAAGGTTACCACTCACTCACTGAATGCGGTGTTGTGGAATGAAGACTGCCATTTGTATCAAGTGTGAGGGGGATTGTTTGATGGGGTTTAGATAAATAATGCAGGTGAGCGTAAGTAAATTTTAAATCAAACAGCTAAATTGGAAGGAAGCAAATTTCAATGAGATAAAAGAAAGCCAGCCCGGGTAAAATGGGACCAATGACTAGCAGGAAGAACTGTAATGGAACAACAGATAATCTTTAAGGAAGGGATGGTTCAGGGGCAGTCTGCATTTCAACAAAGACAAACAGCTGGAGAGCTAAGACTAGGAGTCCTTGGGTGATGAAGGAAGTAGAAAATATGATAAAATAAAGAAGTGTATGGCACACTTCATGTGAATTTGTAAAGCAATGTCGAAATCAAATGCACAGGGTTTGAGACGAAAGGTGAAGAGAAAAGAAATAAGACTGGCAAAGAGAGAATATGAGAACAAAATGGCAGTCAATATGAAAGGGAACACAAAAAGATTCTGACAACATGTAAATAATAAGCTAGTGATAAGATAATGTGAATAATAAGCAGACCGTAAAAGGTAAAGTGGTGCCTATTAGGATCAAAGAGGGTGATATGTGCTTAGAAGGATTAAAATAAAGTATTAACTAGCTCTTTGCACCACTGGTTACTGACAAAGAGAAATCTGACAAACTATCAGTAGATGCAGAAATTGTAGAGATAATGGATGGATGGTGCAAAAATTGAGATTGAAGAGGTACTGGAAAGACTGCCTTAACTTCGATACATTGCCTGATCTGGACAAATTGCATCCTAAGTTGCAAAAGGGAGTTAGGATGGAGATAATGAGAGAGCATGCCATTATCTTTTGAACTTCTCTAGATGTAGGAGAGGTGCCAGAGCATCAAAGACTGACAAACATTTCTTCTTTATTCAAGTCTTAGCAATTGCTGACCTCTTAGATTAACATCAGCCGGAGTTTCACCTACAATGATTGGAGTAAAGAAATCAATACGCTCGAAGAGACTTTTGAGTTAATTAAGGATTTCCAGCGCAGATTTTTAAAGACAAACTGTGTTTCACCAACCTAATTGAAATTTTTGATGCAGTTATGTTGATGATGCAAATTCAATGGATGTTGTCTAATGGATTTTAAGAAAGTGTTTAACAAAATACTATATAAAATGTAGGATGGCAAAATTGGACTCTTTGCTTTGAGGGACAGTGTCAAATTGTATTAAATAAAACGGCTTAAAGACAGGGAACAGTGAATTGCAGTGAATGATTGTTTTTCAGACTGAAGAATGGTGGGCAATGATATAGCCCCAGGTTCACTGTTCTTTTGGTTGTTATATATAAATTACTTGGATGTTGATATACAGAGAAGCAACAAACAATAAGTTCAATATAAAATGCTTGCAATGCGGCATCATGGACAAACCAGCAGAAGGACCAACCAAGTAGCATTTGGAATTTAATGTGAGACAATATTAGTAGAAAGGATAAAGAGAGACAAAACAGTCTAATTGTCACAGTTCTAAAGAGTACGCAGGCACAGAAGGACCTGGTATTTTGTCTACATGGGTTTTTGAATGGGTTAGGACATGTCAAATGTGTAATTAGCAAAGCAAATGGGAACTTGAGGTTCATGAAAAGAGACATTGATCACTAAAGCAGGACAGTTATAATGAATCTTTACAAAGCTTCAGCTGGGACGTTTCTAGAGTATTGTGTTCTGTTTCAAATGCCACAAGTTAGGCAGAATTTCAGGACCTTGAGAAGGTGTAGAAGATATTTACTAGAATGGACCCATCATAACGAACCTCAGCCACAAAGTTAGAAAAAGTGAGATTGTTCGCCTCAGAACAAATGAGATTAAACAAATGAAATCCGATACAATGTACAATATTAAGACAGTTATGCATAAGAAAATCTGTATGTATTTACAGCCGGTACAACAACTAAGGAATGCAATAAATCTTTTGAAGTAGCAAATGGCAATGGCCCCATTATTCATGGGAATGGTGAAAGGAGAGACAATCCACAATTTCAAAAGAAAAATAGATGGACACTTCAAGCATAAAGATAACAAGATGTAGAGCTGGATGAACACAGCAGGCCAAGCAGCATCAGATGAGTAGGAAGACTGATGTTTTGGGCCTAGACCCTTCTACTGTAGTCCATTGGGGACAATCTGGTTCCGTAGGCATGTACTAAGAAAGGTGATGTGGCTGTAGTACCTGGTTTGCTTCAGGACGTGGTCGAGCAGTTTCAAGGCTGAAGAGATTACGAAAGAGTTGCAGTGGGAGAGAGATCCACTAAGACATTTCCAGAGGGAGGAGGGTAACTTCTTCAGGGTAGGCCTAGACCTGAAACATCAGCCTTCCTGCTCCTCTGATGCTGCTTGGCTTGCTGTGTTCATCCAACTCCACACCTTGTTATCTCAAATTCTCCAGCATCTGCAGTTCCTACTGTCCCCTGACACTTCGAGCACATGGGTTTTCCAACTGACAGAGATAGAACAGGGAAGATCTTGGAATTCAGGCCTGGATTCAATGGGCTGAATGGGTTCTTTCCATGCTGCAAATGTGGTTGACTTTGAACTGCTCTCTGGGCAATTAGAGATGGGCAATAAATGCTGCCTAGTCAGCGATGCCCTCATCCAATTAATTAATAATAAAAAAAAGTCTCATTTGCTTCTATGGTCTTAAACCATCAGAAGTGCCTCTTACAGGGGTGTGGCCTTTTCACACTTATTTCTTGGTACCTTCATCTTGTAGGATTTCCAAGTGTTACACCTCTGCAGGCCAAAATTGTTGGTGGCCATGTGGGGATTAAGGGTTATCTTTCTTTGAGGTAGCCCTTGATGCTCATCAGCGCATCATATGTTACAACCAATGCCACCTACCAATGCAAACCTATCAATGGTCCCTTCTATTGTGAGCTAGCCAGAGTATCTTTGTCTGGTTTTATTCAAAATTTTGCACATAGAACTGGATATAAGGGTAAACTTAGTATTCAATTCATTTTCAGAGGAGGACAGGCTTTTTTTTACTTTATTCATTACGGGACGAGGACATTGCTGGCTAGACAGCATTTATTATCCATCCCTAATTGCCCAGAGGGCAGTTCAGAGTCAACCACATTGCTGTTGGTCTAGAGTCACATGTAGGGTAAAGACAGCAGTTTCCTTCCCTAGAGGACGTTAATGAACCAGATGGGTTTTTCCTGAAAATTGACAACGGATTCATGGTCATCATTAGATTCTTAATTCCAGATTTTTTTTTTAATCTAATGACGACAAATCTCTGTGGTAATGAATTCTACAGATTCACTACCTTCTGGGAGAAGAAATCCCTTCTCATCTTTGTCTCAAATAGATGAACCTCTTACTCTGAGATTATGCCTTTTAGTCCTAGACTCTCCCACAAAGGGAAACAACCTCTCAGCATTTACCCTGCAGAATCATATTTAAATTAAAAGTTACATCTCATTCTTCTAAACTCCAACGAGTACAGATCCAACCTCTTCTTGTAAGAAAATCCCTCTGCACCCAGATCAACCTAGTGAACCTTCTCTGGACTGCCTCAAACCCAATTACATCTTTCCTTAGGTAAGGGACCAAAGTTGCTCCCAGTACTCTGCCTACCTAATGCTTTGTATTGTTTTAGCAAGGCTTCCTTTTGTTCATACTCTTTTTCTTTTGAAATAAAGGTCAACAGTCCATCTGTCTTTCCCGTTATTTACTGAATTTAGATGCTAACTTTTTTTGTCATTAATGCATGAGGACCAAATCCGTCTATGCTACAGCTTTCTGCACTCTTTCTGCATTTAAATAATATTTAGCTCCTGCTTTCTTCCTGGCAAAGTACATAACCTCACTTTCCCCTCATTATATTCCATCTGCCAATGTTTTGTCCATTCACTTAACCTGCCTCTGTCCTTCTATGGACTCTTTATGCCATTGTCATCATTTGCCTTTACATCTGTGTGTCACCTGCAAAGTTGACCATTGTAAATTCACTACACTCATCCAAGTATTAATATACATGAACCAACACCAACAGTCAGACTCTGGAGAGCAACATTCCTGCCATTTCAAACAGGTTGATAAATACTTTAACCTTGACCTTGGAGAGCTGTTCTGATCTACACCAAAGTGTTCTCCAGCTCAGTAAGATGCACAAAAAGTGAACTTTTTCACTGGGATTCCTACTTGTGCAGGGTGCCATTGATTATTCTGCAGACCCTTGGTGATGTAACATATGGGTTATCATTAGTTTAACATGTAGCTGATGTACCACAATGGCCAGCACAACTTGTTGGTTAATGTCCCCCATCCCAATAGTACCCATATTCCATTTATTCCACGCCAGTCACATACACTTTCAACCTCTGGCTATTAGAATAACCCTGAGGCTGCCCACTGAGCGGCGCTACCTCTTCTTTGCATGGGATCATAATTCTCATTTCCCATTACTGGTTGGTGCTCCTGCAATGAAATCCAAGCAGGGATATCACGGAGCAGACCACTTATGTTTTGAAGTAACAGTCCTGCTGTTTAGATCTCTTGGGTGGAAGCATCCAGAGTTTGTCTCCAAACTGTTGTGGTTTGCTTAATTTTCCACAGCCTGCCTCTCATTAGGACACAGGCCTTACTGCTGCCTGTTGGAGGACACCTTGGGAAAGGGGAAGGCATGGAAGAGGATAGGCAGAGGCAACCTACACCCTATCAGTCTGGATGGGTCCTCTGTAGTCAACCCCCATTCTGTTGAAGTGTCATTCCCACAGCACCATTTCTCCACAATTCCACACTTCCCAGCAATCAGAAACAAACTACAATGAAAAGCTTTGTATGCTCTCACCAAAACTTTCAGACAAATAATACCCCAAAATCCATTCCATGATCATGTTATCTAATGGTAAGACTTTAAGAATGAACTACTCCCCCATGCAAATACCAATGGACCCTTCTTGGCAGCGCTTGACAGGTTCCATAATTCTTCGAGAGCTTTAGAAATCTAAGGTCTTTATGACCTTATAGCATGATCTTTTCTACTGTCAATCACTCTTAAACTCTGACCCCCTCCAAGGGTCCTAGGTTTCCCCCACTCAAGCCTTCCAGAGCATTGTAACAACACGCTCCCCACAGTATCTGAGACCCCTGGAGGTACCCAACACTCGGCCCATCCCCTGGAAGTGTCCCAGGATAATAGCCACAGGTATACCTTGCCTTTAAAAAGGGGGACCATAACTATCCAAATGAATCACAGGAGATCAAATGTTCATTCTCTGGGCCCCACACTACAAGAATGCCAAAATCCTACTTACATGCAGGCAGCATAAAATGTGCATATGCATCAATCCCCTCCCAATTTCACTCCTGTGCTTGTGGGTGCTCAACAGCAGGACTTTTGACTATGGGCCACCCCACCATTTTCATCATGGAAGACAGTGCTGAAGTATTGGATCCAGAGGGCAAGAACTTGACCATACCATCTCATAAAATGACTCTCTGTATCATGGGAAATATAACAGTGTAGTGACAATGTTTCCTCCTCTTCCAATTCAGTGGGAAGTGAAATGTAAGTGCCAACCAAACTGATACATAAATCGGTCAACTGATGAGGCAGCGGACAGCTGTGCTGAATGTGACTCCTCAACCCATCGTCGTAGAAAACAAAGATCAGAATGAGCAGGTCATTGGTACATGGAACAAGCACCGAAAGTACCATTCTGTGGCAAAGCAGAATGGCACAGATCCACAACTATATTCTAGTTAACCTGAAGCCTGCAGTCATTCTATCACTACCAACTCAATTTGCCATGCTCTGTCAATGTGAATTGTGACTAAACAGTGGGTTGGGTTCTTCAACCCTTGTACCTCTGAAGTGCTCAATGTACATTAGAGGTGGCATAGTGGCTCAGTGGTTAGCACTACTGCCTCATATCTCCAGGAATCTGGGTTCAATTCCACCCTTGGGCTGTGTACAGTTTGCATGTTCTCTCTGTGCCTGTGTGGGTTTGCTCTGGTTTCCTGCCACAGTCCAAAGATATGCAGGTTAGGTGTATTGGCCATGCTCAATTGCTCATAGCATGTAGGCTGGGTAGGGTAGCAATGGGGAAGTGCAGCCTCAGGGATGGGGTGGGTCTGGGTAGGATGCTTTTCAGAGGATCAGTATGGGCTGAATGGCATGCTTCCACACTGTAGGGATTCTATGATTTCCTTCAGCTTGCAAAACATCAATCAATTATAGAGCCACGTGATTCTGAGGTTCGCTTTTTTTTGCTGGCAAGAGCCTGGTTGCAAGTTCATGTGCTGTGAGATTGTCTTTATGTATCTCTTGTTTGTTACAAGCAATTCCTGATCTGCTGAAGTTCTCATGAATATTTCATTTATAATCAGCTGCCTTTCCAGATATTTGTCTATTTTTATATTTAAGTGCTCCTTTCAGGCTCTGCGGGAAGGCATTCTTAAAGTAAAGGGTTGAAATGGAAAATAAGATATCGTTGAGTGAAAGATTTCCATTAAAACATATATTCACACATGTACATGCATTTTAAATGACACAATAAAGTGTGTGAACTTTAAGAACTCCATCAAACACAGGGCACTTACAAGCCCACTCTAAAGAACATACTGCAAGATCTTGTCCTAAATTGACAGGAAATCACTCTGTCTTATTTGAATATATTTAAATTGATATTAATATTCAAGCTAACCTTTCTCGCATTTTCTGCTTGAGCACTTAAGCCAGCATAAAATTTTCAAGAGATGTGACAAAGCATTGTGGAAACGCATATCTTTTTTAGGCTACTAAATATGGATTGAATTGTTTTAAATGCATTCAAGATATATAAAAACAAAAAATCTATTTAATTTTGTTCTGTGAACTATGGGCTAAAATTTGGTTTGTGTCATTATTCAGGTGCAGGAGCTACAATTTATGACTTGTTTGAATCAGGTACACAGAAGGTGGCAAGATTACCTATTTTGATGCTATCACCTTGTTTCTATAATTGAAGTGTTGGACTGAATGCCTGCCAGAGTACTGACTGTCTCTCTGTTCAACAGGGAGATGAAATGTGTTTCTTAATAGCACATTAATGTGAGGTGTTGCACTTTGGAAAGTCAAACCAAGGTAGGACTTAGACAGTAAATGGTAAAGTCCTGGGGAGTATTGCGGAACAGAGGCACCTAGGAGTACAAGTACTCAGTTCGTTGAAAACGGCATCACAGGCAGACAGGGTGGTGGCATTTAGCATGGTGACCTTCATCGGTGGAGGCATTGAGTATAGGAGTTGGGACGTTATGTTACAGTTATATGACTTGTTGATGAGGCCGCACTTGGAGTATTGTGTATGGTTTTGGTCACCCTGCTGTAGGAAAGACGCAGTTACACTGGAAAATGTGCAAAGAAGATTTACGAGGATGGTGCCAGGACTAGTTGGGCTGAGTTATCCGGAGAGGTTGGCCAGGATAGGACTTTATTCCTTGGAATGTAGGGGGATGAGGGGTGACCTTATTGAAGTGCACAAAATCATGAGGGGCGTAGATAGGATGAATGCATGTAAACTTTTTTTCCCAGGGATGGGGAATTGGAGACTAGATGGCATAGGTTTAAGGTGAGAGGGGAAAGATTTAAGAAGGACCTGAGGGGCAACTTCTTCATGCAGAGTGTGGTGTGTATGTGGAATGGGCTGCCAGAGAAAGTGGTTGAGGCAGATACTGTAGCAACATTAAAAAAAAATTGTATAGGTACATGGATGGGAAGGGTTTAGAAGGATATGAAGCAAATGTGAGCAACTGGAGCTAGCTGAGTGGGCGCCATGGTCAGCATGGACCAGTTTGGGCTGAAGGGCCTGTTTCCACGCTGTATTACTCTATGACTCTATGACATAGTTCTGCCAGTTGTTTACTCTTAAAGGAAATCTGTCCCTCTTAAAGGGAATCACATTGTATGTCAGGAGGTTACTGCTGAATCCCATGCTGCAGTTCTGAACAATTTTGAACAAAATTGAATGGTACTGTAGAAAGAGGGATGCAGGATGACAAATATGGTGCTGGAGATCTATATGATGGCAGAGGGAGAAATGATTTGTGCTCTCAAAGAGAGTCGTGAACACAAGCTCACTCCATGACAAAAAAAAGCCTTCCTTCCATTGACTCTGTCTACACTTCCCATTGCCTCAAGAAAGTGGCCAATGTAATCATTTTCTGATGAAGGGTTTAGGCCCGAAACGTCAAGCTTTCCTGCTCCTACGATGCTGCTTGACCTGCTGTGTTCATCCAGCCCCACACCTTGTTATCTGATAATCAAAGACCCCTCCCACTCCAAGTTATAATCTCTTTCATTGGACAGAAGATACAAAAGTTGAAAACACGTACCAACAGATTCAAGATCAACTTCTCCATTGTTATCAGACTTAAAGACCTCTCATATATTAGAGTTGATTTTTCTCTGCAGCTGTAATACTACATTCTGCTTTCTGTTCTATTACTATGATGTACAATATATTTAGAATTGTGGAATCTGGCCCATTGAGTCCACACCAACTCTACAACAGGATCCCACCCAGATCCTCTACCCTGTAAACCTGCATTTCCCATGACTAATCCAGCACTGGACATTATGGGCAATTTAGAAATGCTAATCAACCTAACCTACACATCTTGGGACTGTGGGAGAGAATTGGAGCACCTGGAGGAAACCCATGCAGACATGGGGAGAACATACAAACTTTACACTGACAGCTACTACAGGCTGGGATCGAACCCAGGTCCCTGGTGCTGTGAGGCAGCAATGCTAACCACTGAGCCACTGTGCAGCCCTGCAGGGTGTGCTAGCACACAGTGCAATATTTTTCACCGTATCTCAGTATATGTGGCAATAATAAACTAAATTTAAAAATCAAATCAAATCAAAGGAGACCCCTACAAGGGAGTGGGAGCAAGTGACCTGGTAAGTCAAATAATGGCATGTTGCTTCAAGCAGTTCAATGATCTCACACAGATGGTCATGGTCAGCTCAGTGCATAGATCTTTATATGAAAGCTCCTATTCATCTTTCCACCAGCTTTTAATGCTGTTCACTGCACTACACCTCCATCACTCACTCCCAGCTAACATCCAGATAATCACCTATCCCCGTACTCCATCAAAACTGCCAATCTCATGCTCCCTTCTCACCACCTGAACACAAAGCTCTGTTATAAGGGTCTTAGCTGAGAACCCCAGTGGATTGTCATACAAGATAATGATGATGGACACAATGAGCAGGATACTCAATGCATTAATTGGAACCCGCCTAAATGCCACCTAAAAGCACTTCTCAAAACTTGTGCTAGCTGTTAGTAAATGGATAGATTACTTGTCTCTGGATTCACGTTTCAATTGAGGAATTGAGTACAAGAACCAAGGCTGATATCCCAGTACTTCACTGAGATAGTGCTGCACCATTGAAGCTGTTACTTTTTCAATGAAATATTAAATTAATATCCAGTTTGTGTGCTCAGTCAGATGCAAAGATCCCACGCCACGTCCTCTAAGAAGGGTAAGGGAGATATCCCCGATATCATAACCAACACTTATCACTCAATTACCATCACGAAAGCAAATTATCTTGTTAATATCGCATTCCTTTTTATGAGGGTTTGCTGTGCACAGTTTGGCTGCCCTTTTTTTCTATATTACAACAGTGGCCACACTTCAAAAAGCGTTTCATTAGATGTAAAGTGCTTTGAAACTTCCGGTAGTCATGGAGGGGATTATATAAATGCAAGTCTTGCCAGACACTCTGCAATAGAAGTGGCTATTCAAAATGACCTTATTTGAATGTTGGTTGTTTGACCCTTCAATTGATGCCAGGGCTAAGCCCCTCCTGAAACTGCGCGCTTAATCTTTGTTGAATGATTTGAGAATTAATTAAATAAGACGATAAGAAATAGGAACAGGCTGTTTGGTCTTTCGAATCTGTTCTGCCATTCAGTGCGATCGTGCTGATTTGACATCCCTCTCTTCCACTTTCCTGCCATTCCCCTGTCACCCTTCTCCTACTGACCAAGAATCTATCTATCTCAGCCTTTAATACAGACAAAGGGTCTGCCCCACAGCTGTCTGTGGCAAGGAGTTCCAAAGACTCACAACCCTCTGAGAGAAGAAATTCCTCCTCATTTCAGTTTTAAATTGGTGGCCTTTTATTTTGAGATTATGCCCTCTTGTCCTAGACTCTCCGATGAGGGGAAACATCCTCTCAGGATTTATCCTGTCCAGCCCCTTAAGAATTTTATATGTTTCAATGAGATCACCTCTCCTTTTTCCTAATCTCCTGTGAGTAGAATCCCAACCTATCATAGAATCCCTACAGTGTGGAAACAGGCCTTTCAGCCCAACAAGTCCACACCAACCCTTGGAGTATCCCACCCAGACCCATCCCCCTATAACCTACCAAATCTACATATCCCTCAACACTATGGGCAATTTAGCATGGCCAATCCACCTAATCTGCAAATCTTTGGACTGTGGGAGGAAACCAGGGCACCCAGAGGAAACCCACGCAGACACGGGGAGAATGTGCAAACTCCACACAGACAGTCGCGTGAAGGTGGAATCAAACCCGGGTTCCTGGCGCTTTGAGGTAGCAGTGCTAATCACTGAGCCACCATGCCGCCCCTGTTTAACCAGTGTTCGTAAGACAATTCCTCCATATTGGGGATCATCCTAGTGATCCTACTCTGAACTGCTTCCAATGGAATTATGTTTTGCCTTGAATAAGGGGAACAAAACTGCTCACAGTATTCTAAATGTGGTCTCACCATTGTCCATTTGAAAGTTGGTGTCATACCTGCTGGTGGAGCTGAGTGAGTATATGATAGGACTATTTCCTGGTGCTGGTGCTGATGTAGACATACATAAGTCTGCTTCTCAAACTGGTGTGTCATGTAGTCCATACCAGGAGGAGATAAAATGGGCAGAGAGAGCATTCGATTACCATCTCCAGTGGCACTACGGTTACAATTTTCTCCAACTTTGTTCTATAATTCATTGTCTGGACTCACGCTTAGAATCAACCTACACAAACTGTCAAAGAGATTGCTTTTCTTTCTTGAAAAGCTACAAATGGAAAATAATTTCCAAAGTTGTCATTTAGCCTCTGTTGAGAGCTTGCAGCCTGCAGCTGTGTTCCTCCATCCATGGTTTCCAGCCAGCAGTTGGTCGAATGACAGACGTGATTTTCTAATTCCCATTTCCTCATGTCACTGCTGGTCTCTGTCTCCAGCTGATTTGGACACAAGATTGTGAGAAATGGGACTGAGTGCTTTAAAGCAATCAATTGAATACTCATAAAGAAAAGATGTGATTCACTGTACATACAAACGGTTTAATTGAGATGGATGAAAATGCTAAAAAGGATGAATCCAGCTTTTGAGTTCTGTTCTTCAAAATGGAGTTAAGTTCATTCAAAGATGTGTTGAAGAGTTGCAGTATTTTAAAATAAAATTCCTCTGAGTGATACTATAGAAAGTCTTTGGCAAACGTTAGAAAATCATAAGTAAATTAAAGGGGAGGATTCTTTGACATTTAAACAATAAACAATCATGATTTTATTCTTCTTAAGTATTTCCTAGAAAGAACTCTGTAACCTCTGAATAGTCTTTCCAGATTATTCTTTACTTTGCAAACTAACCTGTTCTATTGTAAGTAAAGCATATCTGACCTGATCTGTTTTCTCACAATGCCAAAATGTCAGATTGATTCTATTTTGAACCTCACCTGTTATCAATATATAAGAAAGGCAAGATGTCCTAATTGTCAAATTTCCATTCACAATACTGTTATTAAGTTCCCTTCTGCCACTGCCCATTTACTCATGGTGTTATTATAGGGACAAATCAAGTCAAATTTATTCAGGCAGTGCCAGAAACTCAAAAATAATAAGAATAAATGATTGGAAATTTGAAGTAAACCACAGAAAATTTTATACACAGAGAGTCACTTAGAACCTGAACGAGAAAAGAGATATTAATGTTTCAGGGAGACATTATTCATCAATCTGAAATGTTAATCCATCTTTTCTGTTGTTGTAGCTCACTGAAATTCTTCTCTGAATAGAAATGGAAAGCTTAGTTAACTGGCTAACCCAAAAAAAGTCACCGATCTGGCCCGAAACGTCAGCCTTCCTGCTCCTCTGATGCTGCTTGGCCTGCTGTGTTCATCCAGCTCTACACCCTGTTATCACTGATCAGATGTCAGTTTATCACAGTCATTCTGCTTTACTAACAGACATCGGAGCCCAAGGTGAAGCAATCAAGCATATATGTAGAAAATCACTGCAGAAATTGTAGGGCAGCACAAGCACTTATTGCCCATAGACAGCTCTTTTAATTACAAAGGCAGTGTTGGACCTGAGAGCTTGGAGTGCAGTCAGTTCCGAGGGAGTTGAGTTCCAGTGGTTGAGGGGGAGCAGCAAAATTATTGCAACTGTTGTTACATCAACAGTTCACAATGAACAGGTCGAGGGCAGGTAAAAGGCCAGAGGAAGGGGTCCATGTGGAGGATCAGTGTTGGAGCAGGTTGAAGGGGTCTGTGGGATGGGGAGAGGACTCTTGTCCAAAGGAATGGGCACGGAGGCAGAGGCAATAGAAGATCTGTCTCAACACCTTATTCCTGTCCTCTCCCTGTATCCCTTGTCACCATCAGTGTTCACAAGTCTACTTCTGTCTTAAATATATTCTGTGACTTATCCTCCACTCCCTTATGTGGTAGAGACTTTCATAGCTTGATCACGCTCTGAGTGAAGACATTTCCCCTCATTCTCATTATCTTGACACCCTGACCCCTTAATCTAGAACATCCAGCCCAAGAAAATATCATCCCTACATCCCATCTGTCTAGCTTTATCAGAATATTATACACCCCAATGAATATTATACACTCCAATTCTTCTCAATGCTAGTCAGCACTGACTGAGTTGACCCAATCTCTGCTCAAACAACAATTTTTCAGTATTAAAGGGAAACCTTTAATAGAGTTTGGATTCATCAAATATCTGTTCTATCTTTTTATGTCATTGCAGGATCATACAAGTGCATGTATATATTTCAGTGTATGTTTGTTTCTCCTTCTGACAGACCACAAGATGCACTTTTGGGTAGTTTTTGCAATTCTAGTGGTTAGAGGCAGGAGAAAATGTGAAAAAATAAAACGAAACTGTTTAGCCCAGTTAGCCAATTCTGAGGTGAAATACTCTTCGATAGTGATCCAGGAATCCATGAACATATCCAGCTCATCTGCAATGTATCTGTTTAAATACCATTTCTTCATGATATTATTGTGAAAGGATTGTCATTCCGAACTTTAATTTCCTTATTTTCTAATTTATAACTATGAGTTTGTACTTTTGAAGATTTATAATGCTGGGCTTTTTCTTTTTTCTTTTTCTCATTTTTTTCCTAAGAATTTATACTCAAGAACCTGTACCTAGGTGCCTTTGTACCTAAGATGGCACCCTTAATTGGCGACATGTAAACTTTTCACTGTAGTCATGTGAGTACATGTGACAATAAAGCTAATTCAGTTCAATTCATAGTATTTTGATGATGCTGTTCCTAGAATCCCTACAGTGTGGGACTGGGCCAATTCAGGCCATTGAGTCCACACCAACCCTCCAAAGACATCTCACCTGGACCCATCCTTCTACCCTTACCCTGTAACCCTGCATTTTCCATGGCTAACCCACCAGACCTGCACTTCCTTGGACATTATGGGCAATTTCACAGGTCAATCCACCCAACTTGCGCAATTTTGGACTGTGGAATGAAACCGGAGCACTCGGAGGAAACCCTCGCAGATACTGGGAAAATATGCAAACTCCACACAGACAGTCACCTGAGGGTGGAATTGAACTGGAGTCCTTGGCCACTGTGAGGCACCCTTCTCGAACATCCAGATAGATATTTGGGTCAGGATGGAAAGTGACTAATAACGAGCGAAGAGAAATGAATGGAGCCTCAATCCTGACATGGAAAAATTGCATTGAATGGTTTGTTTTTGCGCTGAATATTTGAAACAAAATGTAAAGCAAAGGTTGCAAAATCTGATATGAAAAACACCTGCCTTTTCAACATTACACATGTAGTTCAGGTTCCAAAATAGCACCTTTGGAATGTGTACACTTCTAGTGTGAGTCATTTTGAATGGCATCATGTGAAAAGCATTAGGTAGCTCAGGGAGCATACATGGATATATGCAGGGAAAACAGATTGTGATGGCAATTGATGTGTAATGCTGGTTTGATGCAGTTCAAAAGTAGAACTATGCTGAGAATAAACATACATTTAGTCGTCAGCTGGAAGAAAAATTCAAAGTATCAGTTGAAGCTGTTAGTTTTCTGTTACTGGAAAATTTTCCAAGTTTCTTTTCTATTGAATCATATCCGTGAACCGCTTATTCAGGGGTTTGCCATTTTAGAGCTCGATTATCCAACGTTGTCTTATATCACTTACAATTCGTCAGTAGGAAGGACCTTCTACCAGTGCTGCTTAGCTGTCAAGTACCTTTAAAAACCAAAGAACTGTGGATTCTGGTGATCTAAAACAAACAGAAACAGAAATTGATGGAGAAACTCAGCAGGTCGAGCAGCATCTGTGGAGAGAACGCAGAGTTAACATTTCAAGTCCAGTGCCCCTTCTTCAGAACTAGAAGTAGCCACTTCTCTGCATATCTGCTCACCCTTCTCCCTTTAACCCCCATCATAAGTTTAGTACCACATTCTCCACACTGCTACTAGTTCTGAACAGCCAACTCAACAATCCTGCCATTTCAGGAATCAGTCTGGTGAACCTTTGCTGCACTCCCACTGTGGAACATATACCCTTTTGAGACAAGAACTGCACACAATCCTCCAGGTGCAGTCTCACCAAGGCCCTGTACAGTTGAGTTTTACACCTGTACTCAACTCCTCTTGCAATGGAGGCAAACATACCATATGCTTGTTCATATAAGAGCTCTTTTTTATAATGATCTACAAATGAAAGAAAGAAATGAATATATGCATTACCCACCATATATGCCATAGCACCACTGGATTCTAGGGATCAAAATGCAGAAAATCCATCACAGTGGTTGAGAATACCATCACTTTTTTTAATGGATTAATTCTGTTTGCTACTATTGCAGTCACAGGTCAGCGGAACTTCTGGTTATCACAAGATTCTTTTTGGATGCCAGGTTATTTTATGTCTTTAGGGTCAATTAGAAAGTCATTTGCAAGCTCCTGGTCTTCACAAGGGAATCCACTTAAGATTTAGAGGGGGCAGGGAGTGAATTGAAAGGGTTTGTGTACATAGTGTGGTCAGACCAGGATCTGCTTGCAGCAAGTTGAAGGCTGAAAAGAAATGTAAACATTTTGAAAACCATGCTGAAACCTTACCTGGCAAGCCTTTGCAACAGCCTTCCTAGGATTTAAATACAAAATAACTTTATCCTCTTTGCTACTATAGCAACTCTGTATGGCGGAAGTAATTGGTGATTTTTGTAACATTTCAAATGGCAAAAAAATTGGGCTGATGAAAGTAATTTCTCAACAAACAAAATTAAAGCATTATTGTAGAAACATGAAAAAGAAGTTAGTCAATAAATTTTCTCCTGAGTCATTGCCTCTGCCCAGGTAAAGGAACACAAAAGTCCCATTGTCCTTCCCTTCAGAAGTAATATAATCATGGTCCTGAAATTCCACAGTTGTTTTCCCATCTACTACTCTAACCTTGTCAAGACTCTAGCAAAAATCTTCGAGAGTTATATGCACCATTTGGAAGTGCTACAAGGCTTTTATCAGAGTTGTGATGAAATGGCAAAATGGTTTTACTTGTAATATCTGCAAAATTTTGCAGTTCACATGTGTCTAAACTTCATCATCATTCTTGACAAACGTTAAAATTCCACTACCTCACATCTATATTTTAAATGACATTGAGTACAACAATAGACTTGCAGTCAACCCTCACAGAAGTCCAAGTATTTCTGCTAAAAACATTGGAGATGCATATCGGCCATCGCCAAGTTCAGAACATTCCAGAGATTCTGAAACAAACACCATAATTGCTGAAGAAACTCTGGAGGCCTGGTAGCATCCATGGAGAGAGGAACTGATTTAATCTTTCGAGGCTGGTATGACTGATCTTCCGAAAAGGCCTGAAGGTCTCAGGGAAATATT
Source organism: Ginglymostoma cirratum (assembly GCA_024137785.1). Lineage (NCBI taxonomy): Eukaryota > Metazoa > Chordata > Chondrichthyes > Orectolobiformes > Ginglymostomatidae > Ginglymostoma > Ginglymostoma cirratum. The sequence continues at coordinate 37,608,095 of JAHRHZ010000111.1, forward strand.
GGAGCGCCCCAAGTGGATTTTCATAAGTCTGGTAATCCACTGAACTATGGAGAAAGTTGCAGAGATGACCCTGAAAAGGGGTAGAACGCTTTTTTATGTGGTTTTCTCATGGTTTCTCCAGTGGACAAAAGGGAGACATCCCAAAGGTATTCATCCAACATTCCCTGCTCATATAGTAAAAATACATGGGGAGAAAGGTTCAGGAAGTAAAATTGGAATAATATGCTACATTACAAACAAAATAAGTTATATTGTATTTTAGCATTTCCAAGGGAGCTCGATACAATCGAACAATCATACACAACAAACACAATTATAACATAGTTGCAGTTTTCTCACTTGTGAATTATGAGATCTTCCTCAATCATGGATCAAATCACCTCCTTCACAGACTTTATTAGGTATTCATGGATTTTCATACGGTAATCACTGTTTGTACCACGCTACCTTTTGTGCATTTGCTGGAACATTTTACATCATGTCGAAATGTTCAGGAGGCTGTTAAATAATCTTAAGGGTCCATAAAAGTAAAAGCTTCAAAGAACTCACATCAAACTACAATATATTATGCTGCTGGTATTTAATCAGAGCCTTGCATCTGATGAATAAGCGTTTCATGAAATATCGTTCAGCAAAACTGTTTTATTTTCTTTACAAAATGGGTCACAATGACTGAAATTTTGTTGAAAAGCACAATCACGTCACTTATATAGATATTGTCATCACAAAGGAAATAATGCATGACCCTTCATTCCTTTAAACTAGAAAAGCAAAGACATGGAGCTTCTTCAATACAAAATAAAAACCCACTGTTATATTTTACTCATCATTAAAGACTGGTAAATGTATTGATGTGCACCAGAGCTGACAGATTCATGCATCCTCCCATCTGAAGGCTGGATTTGATTAACCAGGTTAGTATCCTGGAAACCTCACAGTGGAATAGAAGCTTTTAGAACTCTTGAAAGTTTAAAGGCTTTTGACACACACAAAAAACATGAACTTGTGAACTTCCCTCTTGCTGATGTTCTGAGTTTGCTTCAATCATCAAAGCTGTAAAGGAGAGTTGTTCTGGAGCCAGCTGGTACACCAAACTACAGGAGTATTTTTAGTATATTGACTGAATGTTATTATCAGCTAAAAACTCCTTTCTCTGTTGTCCTTTTATTGATGTTAATTATAACTGACAGAAAGCTTACATCCATTGCTTTCAAGTGATAGTTTATGTTGCCAAGTGACTGTCCAGAACAAGAACGACTATTTATTAAAATAAGTAACTCACAAACTCACATTTAGACAGTTATGAGCTTTCTCGACATGGTTCCACTCATTAAAACTTGAAATCTCTTTTAAAATCCACACATTAAAATACTAACCCTAACCCATAAATACACATTTAGACAGACACAGTCAAAAAACATTGGTTTTAGTGGGTGGAGGAGAAAAAAAAAATCTGGGAACCAGATTCAGTAGCTCCAGTCCGTAGGGTTGGTTGAGATCTTTTGTTAGAATTTTCTGATCTTCAATCTCCTTTCTCCAGTTTCTTTCACTTCTTGGCAGGAGGCATGGGTAATTGGTACACGAACTACTATGGCTCTTAGTTAAAGGCAACAGCTTACGACTGCTGGGAGAAAATGATTGACGTCCTTCTGTATTGTTATTGCAGAGAGAAAGAGAGAGAGAGACATTCAAATACGACCCGCCCTTCCAGCAGTCTGAAGACCTGTCTTTGTATCATTCACACGCATAAGCTTTTCAGTTGTCCAGGAATCAATCAAAGAGTTGGCATCAATTTAATAACCTCTGCCATGTACAGCTGGTCACGGTACTGCTGAGCCAATCATCTGGATGATGCTGGTCGAATCTCACACTGCACTGCACTGTACACACACACACACACACACAAACACACACCCACACACACACACACACACACACACACACACACACACACACACACACACCCAGTGCCATACTGTCTACCAACATCCTCCAGCACTGCTTGAACAGAGCAGCAAGGTAAACACCACAGACAAAGAGTTTTAGCAACTTGCTTTCAAAGGTCCAGCAATTCCTTCCATTGTCCTTGGTTTTAATACAGTCTTTCTTTACATATTAGTCTACAAACAAAAGTATGGAAAATAAGATAACACGTTCTAATTTACCCTAAGTAACTGTTGTATGTTTTTGATGCCTGCATTTTCATGCAATATCAGTGAGTTACATCTTGATACCATTATGAGCTGCTTTTCTTTCTTCACCATTCGGCCATTCTTTTACTCAACCACTCCTGCAGCAACACCAGGGTTTAACAAGTAAGCTGATACTCCCACAAACATTAATCTACGGCTAATGTCCACTCACGCCCTCTCAGTTCCACACAATAACTTCAGCAGCAGATTGACAAAACCTCCAGAGAAATAAGGGAGAATATCCATTCACATAATTTCTTTGGAACTTATATTATCTTTCACGAAAGTTTCAGTAGGAATTTGGAGGAGAGCCCCTCTGTGGGAGTTTCACTTGGGCATGGTTACCATGTGAGGTTAAATAGGCACAGGTATGAAGATAGACTATGGTTTGTGGATATTTATGATCTGGTGTGCCGCTGTGTGATAAATTAATTTCCATTTTCCTTGAGAATGCTCAAATTGTATGTGTATTGTTCACTTCTTTCATATGTAGAAGTTACATGTTAACAGTGTAGAGCATATTAAAAATGGGCATTATAAGTATTACAGACACATGTCCAGCCAAACTGTTAACTTCAATATGAAGCATGAAACAATCTGATGCCATGCCCTGGATAAACAAGGAGTCCCTTTGTTGTACCTGGGAAGTACATAACAATTCACTTCAGCAGGTAATTAACAAGCTAAACAAGTTTATTCACACATCGAGCTGTTTACAGAAGCAGGCCATAAAAGCAAAGTGTTTGAAATCAGTCCTCACCGGGTCTGGAACCAATTCCCAAAGGGTTAAACAGACAAATCAACTGAGTGAACAAGGTGTGGAGCTGGATGAACACAGCAGGCCAAGCAGCATCTTAGGAGCAGGAAAGCTTGACGTTTCGGGCCTAGACCCTTCATCAGGAATGAGGGAGGGGAGCAGGGTTCTGAAATAAATAGGGAGAGAGGGGGAGGCGGATAGAAGATGGATAGAGGAGAGGATAGCTGGAGAGGAGGCAGACAAGTCAAAGAGGTGGGGATGGAGCCAGTAAAGGTGAGTGTAGGTGGTGGGATAGGGAGGAGATAGGTCAGTCCAGGGAGGACGGACAGGTCAAGGGGGCGGG
>JAHRHZ010000111.1:37611486-37648433 GCA_024137785.1 Ginglymostoma cirratum
TAGGCAGACAAGTCAAAGAGGTGGGGATGGAGCCAGTAAAGGTGAGTGTAGGTGGTGGGATAGGGAGGAGATAGGTCAGTCCAGGGAGGACGGACAGGTCAAGGGGGCGGGATGAGGTTAGTAAATAGGAGATGGGGGTGGGGCTTGAGGTGGGAGGAGGGGATAGGCGAGAGGAAGAACAGGTTAGGGAGGCGGGGACGAGTTGGGCTGGTTTTGGGATGCGGTTGGGGAAGAGGAGATTTTGAAGCTTGTGAAATCCACATTGATACCATTGGGCTGCAGGGTTCCCAGGCTGAATGTGTGTTGCTGTTCCTGCAGCCTTCGGGTGGCATCATTGTGGCATTGCAGGAGGCCCAGGATGGACATTTCGTCTGAGGAATGGGAGGGGGAGTTGAAATGGTTCGCGACTGTGAGGTGCAGTTGTTTGTTGCGAACTGAGCGCAGGTGTTCTGCAAAGCGGTCCCCAAGACTCCGCTTGGTTTCCCCGATGTAGAGGAGGCCACAACGGGTACAGCGGATGCAGTATACCACATTGGCAGATGTGCAGGCGAACATCTGCTTGATGTGGAAAGTCTTCTTGGAGGCTGGGATTGGGGTGAGGGAGGGGGTGTGGGGGCCTTTCAGAGTTTGAATTGAACATACTTTTTAGTAAAAAAAATCTCACAGGCATATTGCTCAGAAAACAGAATGCAGGCGGTTATTTCCTTGCAGCAATTGCATCGATGTATGCCCTTGAAGCTGCATTCTGCATCTTTGCTTCAGGATCTATCCTGAACTGCTACAGAAACGTACCAGAAAACAGTCAACAGGTCAAGCAGCGTTAGTGCAGATAGCTAATGGCTTTGGTTTCAACACTGCCAAGATGGAGAAGATATTTGAAAATTGTTTGGAAGTAATTTGAAAATGTGAAATGTGGGTCCTCCACCACCATTCACCACATGCACACAAATGTATGCTGGCAGTATCCACTTGGAATACATGGCTATCAAAAGGGAACAAGAGTGCTTGCTCAACAATCCTTACCTTTTATTGCTTTTCTTGTAAGCCAAGAGGAGCTTGACCTCTCAATGAAATTTTTGGCCTACATTATGCTGCTTGTGGCCTCTCCATTACCCCGACAATTTATTACACCCTTCTTCAATCAATCACCAAGTCTCAGTCTTTTGACCAGTCTGTCCCTTCCAGTTATCAGGGATCTAATGTTTAATAAAATGAGTTGTGATTAAGTTTGTAAACTGAAGATTATTCAGAAGCTTCAAGTTGAAGTCCCACTCTTGAGACTTGAGTGCAAGATACACTACTGACATTTTACTGTGGTCCAAAGCAGAGTTGACATTTTGGGTTGGGTTGTAGCTAGGAAAAGGTTGGTATGTATGCTGAAGACGGGATGGGGTCAGGGGAAGGGGTAAATAATAGGTGGAGATAGAGCCCAGAGAGAGAGAAAAACAGTTAGTCAGCTGGGAGAATCAATAGCTGCAAATGGAAAAAGCGTCTCGGAAGAAATTCATTCTCTTCTTCAGGCAGTCGAGGCTGTGACATCCATAATACCAATGGCAGGCTCTGATGGTTCCTCAACGTTAGACAGAGGGAGAGAACCCATGTGTTCCAACAGCCTTTCCAGCTGTTCCGAGGGTTCATTTTTCCTCCTGCCCCTTTTGCGAGCTTGCAGCTTTCAAGGCCCACGTGTTTGTTCAGGACTACCTCACCAACCTGAACTGGATGATATAAAGCTTCCTTAATGTCGTTGGAGCGGCACCCATCCAGGCAAGTAGGGAGTATTCCATCACACTGCTGTCTTGTACCTTGTGAATGGTGGAAGGGCTTTGGGGCATAAGTTCCTGGATCGGGGTGGAGTCTGGGCTGCATTGATTCAAGAACTACCAGCTTCCCAAAGGCCATGAGTGTTAGCTTTGTCTGCAACATCCACACACTGCTAATGTTTCATGGAGTAATTTCCTTCTCAATCCTTTGTGCTGTTTATTTCTCAGTCCTTCAAACTGTTTGGTTAAGCAGATACACTGTTGCTTTCCCTGCTCATTCACGTTCCAGATCCTTGATTCCCCTCATCTTGTCAGTTGACACTAACAGCAACTTGCCATGCAAAAAAAATTAAGGAACCTGAATATGCAAGGCCAGTCTCAGTACAGCACACACCATTAGATTCACTCCTGTAGTTTATCATGTTCCAGGTTTCACTGGATGTATTAAAGAGCCCGAAGGGATGCCCTAAAATGGCATCTAAAATTCATCTACAAAATGTAAACTCTAGAAATAATTGTCATTAACGTGAACAGAATAGATATACTTTTTTTTTTCTGACACCATTTTGAACAAAATAACCCCTCTGTTAAAATAAAGGACCATACAAAGGTATTTAAAATTTCTCTACTAATACTGAGGATAGATGATGTTCGAAGCTAAAGATCTATCTCTATTTTTTTTGAAAATATTTAAATGCAGAGCAGCATGTTTTGAATTAATGTTATATTAGCCCACTTATAGTGTACAATATTCCTGTTACTTCTGTAAATGATATTTTGTAAATAATATGTTCATTTCCAATACTTAGGCAATTAATATTCCTTGACTTTCTTGCAACTTTGTTTATATAAAAGTAAAACAATTTTAAGAATACTTTTTGAAAATTATGACCTAATTTTATTTTGCCTGTGTCCATTCCAGTTTTCTATTCTGACCTTGAGAAGGTCTTGGATCGTTCAATTGATAATTTCCTACTTACAGAGTGCTGCTTAAAACCTGCCTTAATCCATATCACAGAAAATGACTGTCTACTAATGGAGCTTGGAAGAGATTTCACTTCCAAAAATCAATTTTCAGACTGAATGCTGATGGTATAAAATCCTACAGATCAGAGGACTGCACTAAACTACAATTTGAAACAGACCAGAGTGCATATTGCATTTGCTTCCTCATCCTTGAACTGTGGAATGCCAATAACTTTTGTTTTCATTTTATTTTAAATGTACCCTGTTCCTCCGAAATTGTGTTCACCAAGTGTTCTGCTGTTGTTTCAAGTCATTTTGTTAACTTGGTATGCTGGGATAACCAATCTGACTTGCTCATCCCTTGAGTGTTGTTCCAATTATTGAGAGAGTTTGATTGATGTTTCTGGCTGATTGTTCCTCTTGAGCTAGATCTGTTGTGTACTTTGTTATCCGGATGGCATCACTGTGGCTTAACATCACAATCGCATTTTCTCTTCCTTCATTAATGTGACGTCATTTATCAATAACTTTGATGAAGGAATAGGGAGCCATGTTTCTCAGTTTGGTAAAATAGGTGGCACAGGAAATATTGTAAATAGAATAGAAAATTGAAAATGGAAACTAATAGACCAAATGAGTGTGCAAAAGTGTGGCAGATGGAGTTCAATCAGGGAAAATATGTGATTATTCACTTTAGACCCTGGAAGGATCAATCATAATATCTTCCACATGTTCAGAATCTAGGAACTGTGGACGAGTGAAGGGCAGAGCAATTATAGCATAATCAATGAGCATGTTCAAGACAGAAATAAAGAGATTTCTGGGGGCTAATCATATCAAGGAATCTTGTGACTGTGGGAGAAAGTGACACTGATGTAGATGATGGACAATGACTTCATTGAATTGCAATGCAGGCTTGATAATGCTGAACGGCCTACTCCTGTCCTTTTTCTAAGGTATAGAAGCCAAAGAACAGAAATGACTAAAAATGAATAGTAAAGTGCAAAAGATAATGTCAAAGGCTGATGGAATGTTAAGCTCAATGTCATAGGGACTGGAATACTAAGGTTGTGTAAAGTTCTAGTTGGACTCCATTTGGAGTTGCGTGTTCAGTTTTAGGCATTGCAAGGAAATGTATTGGCCTTGCAAGTTAATACAATGTAAAATGATACCTGGGCTCAGATGGTTAATTTTATGAGAACAAATTCCACTGCCTAAGCCTGACTTCCCTTCAGCAGAGTTAGAGTTACAGCTAGACCTTCAAGGGGTCACGGGAAGCCAAGGTATCATGGGACTGGGAACTGCAATTCACTTAAATGTCCTGGTCTTTTATAAATATGGCAGACAGTTGCCAAACCAGAATATACATCTGTGATCTAAGATCAGATGACTTGATGATTGCAAGGTCAGAGGTTAGCTGTGGTATGATATTGGGAGTGTTTGGGAAGAGTTCTGTGGCAGGAAATGTAACAACACAAATCTTTCTTTTTTTCTGTAATGTGGAGGAGCACATCTGCTGTTCCTAGCCCTACAAAGCAAATATTAAATCTCATAGGTTCTTCCCTTCTTGCTACTCAGGTTGTCCTGAACAGTATATTGCAGTGAGCTTGTGAAATTGCATTGATGTAGTGTCTAAATAGATGCAGCCACCTGTTGCTCAATACTGTGTGATTTAAATCAATGGTTCCCATTTTGTGCAGTTTTAATAATAGATTTCTGACATTTGTCTGCATCCTCAATAATCTGGTATCTTTGTTTATCCATTAGATTTTGATAGTTTAGGCTTCTAAATTGCCCCTTTATTACTTTGATTATTTCTGGTTTTGCAACTTATTTTAACTGCTTCTGTGATTCTCCTTCTGAAATAACTCCACAAAGCTCAACATCCCAACGCCAAGTCTCCCATTATTTACACATGCATACACACGACCCCTACCCAGCTAGCTCAGGGCCAGCTCTCAGAGTGAACCGAACCTCTGACACTCCTGTTTATTTCTGTCAGTTCGGGCCCCCTGATTGGACCAGGTTAACAGCCCCAGTCAGGGAACTCATATTCTATGAGATCTGAAGAAGAGTCTAGACCCAAAACTTCAGCTTTCCTGTTCCTTTGATGGTGCTTGGCCTGCTGTGTTCATCCAGCTCTACACCTTGTTATATCATATTCTATGAGATCCACCTGGTTGACCTTGTTCCAATCACTACACATTCCTGTAAATGTGCCTCACAATGTCTACTGATAATGTCAATAACGCTTGATCTGAGCTGTACATGCTGCACGTCTAGTTTTTACAGCCTGTAAATGGAACGGCTTTTTTTTAAAAGAAAACATTTCCCCTTACATATTAGGGCATATATAGAGCATCCAACGTCTGCTCACTCTCCGTCTGAACCTCAATTCGGGACTGCTACTACAGACCATTGACATCTGCACAAGCTTCCAGTTACCTGCCACTTCAACACACCACCATATTCCCTGTCCCACATCTGCTTGCTGTAGTGCTCCAATGAAGCTCTATGCAAACTGTAAGAACAGCATCTAATTTTCTGCTTAGGGACCCTACAGACTTCAAGACTCAATATCAAGTTCAATAATTTTAGAACCTGAGCACCTTTTTCCATGTCCTTTACTCACCCCACACCCCAAATCTTGCTATCAGATGTATTGTTTTCAACACAGCCAATCTATTTTCAACTGTATATGGCGCCCATGATCTATTTTTCTCGTTCCCTGGCTTACCATCATCCATCTGCTATGTCTGTCTAACTTTCTTTTTCTTCCTCTAAGCTCTATCTTCTCCTGCCCTCTCGCTCCTGTACCCCAGCCCCTGTCTTCTGCATATATACCACCCTTTCTGAGCTACAATCACTTCTGATGAAGGTTCATTGGACTTGAAACGTTAACTCTGCTTTCTCTCTCCACAGATGCTGCCAGACCTGCTGAGTTTCTCCAGAAATTTCTGCTTTTGTTGCAATCTGTTACCGCCTTAGCAAGTTCCAAGTTCCTGTGACGTCATATTCCAAACATCTGACCTCCACCACCTTGAAGGACAATCGTAGCAGGTGGGAATGTTACGAGATACAAGAATTCCTTCAATCCACTTGCAACGCTGTTAAGATCCCAGCAGATATTACTGGTGGACAACTCAGATCTCAGTCAGGAACATGGTTTGATAGATCACATTTCTATTTGTTTTGGTTTTAGCAAAGAGGACTTTTGCTGGACTATAAGCAGACATTGCTGTCTTCTCTTTTCTTTAACAATAAAACAGAGGTTATTATAAAAGGAATGAAGACAAAATAGAATAATTCAACTATTTACATACAATACAAGTTCAAAGATATTAAACACGCAATAAAATTATAGGTCTATTAATCCCAAAACACTCCTTTATAATTGAAAAGAATCAAAATAGCTTCTGTATAGTACCTAAAAAAATCACTTTTAGTACAGTTCCCAGTCCACTACTTCAATAATTTTCACACCTCACCCTTGGGTAAGTTTAACTCACTTGTCACACCAACTTTTAAACAGGAACTAAAGATAATTTCTTCCTGGAGCTATCATACACTTGAGCTTCAGTGTAGTCAGTTGAAATCTGCATGTCCAAGTTTTTACCTCAACAGCTTTCTGGTCTGGGACTAACACTAACTTTTCATTCTGTGGTAATCTATTTCACTCATCCCTTTCTCAGGAGCATCTCTATATATAACCATTGTGTTCCAAGGTCTTCTCAGCATTAACGTTGTCCAAAGTCAAAGTGAAGCTAAAAGCTATGGAGCTGGATGAAAACAGCAGGCCAGGGAGCATCAGAGGAGCAGAAAAACTGACGTTTCGGGTCTGGACCCTTCTTCAGAAAAAGAAGAGTCCAGACTCAAAACGTCATCTTTCCTGCTCCTCTGAAGCTGCCTGGCCTGCTGTGTTCATTCAACGCTATACCTTGTTATCTCAAACTCCAGCATCGGCAGTTCCTACTATCTCTGAAGCTAAAAGCTCTTTTGTTTCTCTCAGCTAAGGGCGTGTCTTCTTAGTTAAATAAAAAACAAATTCCAGAACACACAAAACTATTTTCGAGACCCCGTAATTTAACACGCTGGGTCGCAAACAATCTAAATTTCATGTGTGCATAAAATCCATTCCCTTGACAAATAGGTTTCAGAACCGGCTTTCAATAGAAATTGTTATGGACGCACTGACCAGTTAATTTTTAACTTCAGACTGTGATGAAATCATGGTTTCAAGACGTGTACTTTGTCCTGGTATTTTTATGAAGGGAAGTTGAGATAGAAGTAATGTCTGTTCCAATCCAATAAAGTAAATAGCTTGTGAAGCCTTGGGTTTTTCTTTAAAGATGGAACAATAGAAGCAGCATGAAGGGGGTGGAGTCAAGTTCCCAGAGAACCAGGATTTTAGTTTAACTTCCAGCAGCTGTTGAGGTTTGGAAGCTGTTTGGGGTCTCTCTCTAGGACTGGAGAAATATTGCATATGATCAATCTATTTTACTGAATTTGCCTTTGTCAAGGGTCTGTTTATGGAATGTTACTATCTTGGGATGGCCAATCAGTAGTAGTTAACAAATATATTACCTTGTTAAGTATTTCGATAGATTACAGATAAGCTTTTTTCTAATTCTTATTTTGTCTTTATTTTAACTATAGTGTAAGACTAAAGTGTGCTTTACTTCAAGCATGATAGTTTGGCCAATCAAATTGCATCTGAACACGGTGCCATCCATATGCCTTTAAAGTAAGAAATAGGTGGGGACTGGGCTATCTTCTTAATATTTTGAGGGGGTTTGATCTGTTCCATGATAAGACATACACAAACACCACCACCCCCCCACCCCGATCAAATAATGCCCAGCTCCACAGTATTCCTAGTTCAGTCTTGCTGTTGCATGTCTTTTACAATCGCCCCATACCCCCAACACCTCCCAAATCAAAGAATCGCCCTTAGACGACCCAACTACACCACTGACAACTTCCTACCCCCGTCCACCCACCTCACCCACCTACAGGCATATGCAACTGTCTACCTTATCCAACTACCCAACTCAGCCATTCACCCACCTACTCTCATCACCATCTACTCACATATCCACCAATTATGCATCCACTTATCCACCTCACCCATCTATCCACCTCACCACTTACCTACCTCACTCATCCGTCACTTTAATCAGGTACCCTACTCAACCATCTCTCCCCCACACCCATCTACTCTCATCGCCATCTACTCGCACATCATTGATCATGCATCCACTTAGATATCTAACCCACTTGTCCACTTTAATCATCTATCCATCTCAACCATCTATCCCCTCACCCACCTACCTATTCACTCACCCACACACCCATTCACCCACTCACCCTCTCACAAGCTCATACTGAATCATCAAAAGACTGGAGTTTTAAATATTGGCCAGAATATAACATCTAATGTGATGTAACAAGCATATGTCCATAAGACCATATCATATGGGAGCAGAATTAGGCTATTTGGCCCACAATTCTGCTCGGCCGCTCTTCTGCACTGATCCTCTTTGCAGATCCTGCACAGGAGGGTCTCCTTCAGCTAACTGCATTGGAGGTTTGGCATTTAGTCGGCAGGTTTCCTTTTGTTGAGCATTGGTTGAAACATTTCCAACACTTCAGAGCTATTTTGGGCCTTTATTTCTAATATTATTAAAATGAGAAATAACTTTCATGTTAACTTGACAGTTTTGCATGTAAATGTTGATCATGCATTTTTAAAATGAAATTTTCTTGTAATCTCTCATTTATTGAATTGGATGAGGTAAAGGATGGTTTTCTGGCTGTGGAACCATTCTTCATTATTAATCAGGGCTTTCTGTTAAAAATATAAGGGACTAGCATTAGTTGTGGCTGCCCCATTTCCCACTCAGCACCAGGAGCTGAAGTTAGGCCATGACATTTAAATACAGGAGCAGTGGATGATCATGCCTATGCTGCAGAGCCCAACGTTGCTTTCGAATCAATCAAAACTGAACTGAAGAAATGTTATACAACCTGCAGAATATTTCTGCCTCTGAGCTGCCTCTGAGCACAGCACTGTCAATCAACCCATAGTAAAAGCACAAAGGAGCCCTAAAAATAGGAATTGTGTGATCACCGAGCAAGGAACCATTTGACATCCCTGTACACCAAACTGGTGATTTTTAGAAGACACAATTTAGTTCTTTCTGTGACAAGGTACCCGCACTCTGACTGATTTGCCAATTAAAGAACTATCTTTCCTTTCCAACACGCATGACCTATATTCGTATAACATCTTTTATATACAAAACTAGTTTAAGGTACTTGTGGTAAGGCCACGTTTGGAGTACCGCACACAATTCTGATTGCCCTGTTACAGGAAGATGTCATTAAACTAGAAAAGGTGCAAAAAGGATTCACCAGGATGTTACTGAGACTGGAAGGCTTGAGTCATAAGGAGAGGCTTCATAGCCTGGACTTCTTTCACTAGAGTATAGATGGCTAAGGGGTGACCTTATCGAGGTTTATAAAAACATGAGGGTTATAGATAAGGTGAGTAGTGGGGATCTTTCCCCGATGGTAGGGAATTTCAAGGCTAGGGGACATATTTTTCAGGTGAGAGGAGAAAGATCTAAAAAAGACAATGAGGGAATTTTTCTTTACACCGACAGTGGTTTGAATGAGGAATGAACTGTGGGGTGACATACAGAGGTTTATAAAGTCGTGAGGGGCATGGATAAGACGAATAGCCAACATCTTTTCCCCAGGACAGGAGAGTCCAAAACTAATAGGCATAAGTCTAAGATGAGAGGGGAAAGGTTTAAAAGGGGACCCGTAGGGCAACCTTTTCACACAGAAGGTGGTGCGTATATGGAATGAGCTGCCAGAAGAAGTGGTAGAGGTGGGTACAACTATAACATTTAAAAGACGTTTGGACAGGTTCAGGAAAGGTTTCGAGGAATATGGGCCACATATAAGCAAATGGGACTGGTTCATTTTAGGAAACCAGGTTCCCATGGACGAGTTGGGCTGAAGGGCCAGTTTCCATGTTATATATCTCTATGACTTCACAGACAAAGCAAGATGTTAAAGGAAACAAGAGAAAAAAGGCCTCAGAAGAAAAATTTGGAGAGCTGTCCTGGTGTGTAATCAAAGGATTTGATTTTGAAGAATTCTTTTTGTTGAATGAGACGGAAGTGGGAAAGTAGAATTATTTCAGGAGGCAATTTCTTGATGGCTATTTGTGATATAACAAGAGGGCTGGTGCGGAAGAAACTTTATGCATCTCATTTTGATTCTACTACCTGCACGTTAAACATTAAATCAAGTGGGGGAGATCACAGGTCTGATACAGAATTTGCCTGATTTGCTTCATTACTCAATTAAGTAGACGAAATATTATGTGAGTTTTATTATTGCAACATGATTGTCTCTGCCAGACTTTCCTCTGTGTAGTATGTTCAGCAATACTTAATATGAAGAGAAGAAAAATGATCTCAATGACACTTATTAGTTTAGTAATTCAATTCATAGATCCTTTATTTGAAAGTTCGATATTGAAAAGCTAATGAGCATTCAATCCAGGCAATGTACTACAATTCAAGTTACATGAACAATGGAAGTCAGAGGGAGCAAAAATTGGGCAGAGTGTACTCAGGGTGGCTGGTGTGTCACCATCAAGGAAGAGAAAATGGAAATGGCGAATAGTGTTTAAAAGAATGAGCCTTAATGTTCCACGTCCTGGGCTTCTATTCAACTTAGAGAAATGTCCTCTATATTGGTTGCAAGGGCTTAAGCAAATTAAAAAAATGAATTGGTTACTGGAGGTGGTGAGTTCACAGCACAAGACTATTGTATTTCAAAACTATTTGGCATCAAAATGTACATATTTTTAAAAATGTGATGACCAAAGAAATAATATTAAACAAAATGTTTAATTTGGACATGTTCTTTGGCTTCCTGCTTCTCTCTTTCAGAAAAAAATAACATTATAATCAAAATGGAGAAGAAGTCCACTTGAATCTCAAGAAGCCTCCAGTCAACCAATGATGTCGTTCCTGAGTTAATCTGCTGAATGCTGCAGGAAATAATCTTCTCCCCTGTGTGATATGAGAACAACGAGTACACCAACAACAGAGAGAACTGAACTTTGAACTGAAGAAAATCAAACACATAACAGAGTCAACTGGTATTTTCCCCGTAATAAGTCGCTCACCTATTTTTTCAATAATTATGACATACCTCATTAAGATAGCAAAATCTGATTGATAGAATTGTTGCATGTGAAGTTTCTGTTAATATACGAATAAGACATAATGAAATGCAGTCAGTATTTACTCTCCACACTGCTATGGATAATTTATGTGCATTTTGAGGTCATGATTATTAGAAGCAGCAAAGATGCAATATGAACTGATTAAAATTGATGCAAGTAAAACATCAAAACAAAAGATACTGCAGAACATGTCCAACTTAACACATGCTGTTGCTTTGATTAGTGAAAGTAAGTACAAATAGATGTGAAATTACATTATGAATTTGATGATAGTCAATGGTTTGATATAATGAAGAAATGACCCTATTTAATAACTAAAATGATTACACAGCTTGTTCCATGTGTCTTTTGCATTGTCCTAATGTCATTTGCTTGTCTTTGAGAATAGCTTGGGATCTTGGTTTATCTTCAAGCAGTGGTGCTCCTGACAGATGTCGGACAGGCTTCATTCAGTTATGGGCCAGACCACAGTATCGTCATAATTCACCAACACATTGAGTTATTAAATGCATCAGATGTTACGCAGAATATTCTTCAGCAGCCCTCCCAGAAAGACATTGTGAGTGATTTGTGCCATCTTTGAATATTCTTAATTGTCTGCTGTATAATTAATTGCACATAGACCGCGGTAATATGTCAAAATAAGCATACATCCTCCTGGAGCAGAGCAAAATGCTCGTTATTAATGATTAGATTAGATTCTCTCATTGTTTGTTATGCATACTGTAGAAGATTTCCTATCAAGACCAAAGTTCAGCAATAGAGATTCCTTAAGTTTATTGTTTCCTGATTACTTTAAATGCATATATCATCCCAAAAAGAATAAGGCTAACAGTGGACCAGCACAACTTTAGCTGTAAAGGAGTTGACAAAAATAAAGAAATAATTAAGTTCTCAAATAAGTTGACAGAAATTATTGCAAATAGATTGTCCCACATGCAGCGACTGAATAATTGCTAAGACATTGCTAAAAGCAAGGGACCCTTAGCCGCTGGTCAAACACTTGCGACTGAAGCCCGATGGAAGGAATAGTTGAATCATAAGAATTAATGAAAGAAACTGCATATACAAAGTGATAAGATTGTTTTTGTGAATACACAATGAACAAAGACAAACTGTCCCTAATATACATATTATGTGAATGTATATGACATGTATATCTCTTGTCGTAAAATGATAGGGCAACACATATGGTGGTTGGTTAGTTTGGTTATATGGTTTGCGTGCAGAGTAACAGTCGAGGTTCAATTCCTGCACTGGCTGAAGTGACCATGAAGGACTCTCCTTCTCAACCTTAACCTGGTGATCCTCATGTTAAACACCACCAGTTGTCTCTCTAATGAAAGAGCAGCCCTAGGGTCTGATAAGTCTATGGTGACTTTCCTTTTTAATATACAGCCACAGCAGTTGCTATCTTAGGGATACATTCTAATAGAATTCCCTTATGAAATTTTGAAAGAAAGATATTCAAAAGATATTATACTGGATTGTGAGTATGGTTTTCTTCAAATCTATTTGCTTGAATATCTATTTTTAAGATGGGTTTAAACATTATATATACATTTAAAGTAGAAAGGTCATATTATACCTACTTTTGATAGACAATGATACAATATTCATTATCATAACATAATTCAAACTTTATTCCTCCATTAAATATTCTTAAGCATGTGTAAATGTGTTGCCGTCCAATGCTGAAATCTTCATCTAGGCTACATCTAAGCAGCAATGGCCTAGAATTCTTAAGTTAATTTTCTATGCACTGGTAACTTTAGAAAGTTGTTTCTGCTACAATATACCTGTAAATAAACTGCCCTGAGATAATGGTGTTGGTTTGAAAACATTCGGTGGAAAGGACATTTCAGGGCCCAATCTACAGTTAGCAAAGCTAACTAAGTTCCTGTAAAAATGAACAATTCCTTGGGTTTGAGATTTTAAGCTGACAATAAATTTGACTGGGTAGATTTATATTGATGGGCTGTAATGATAATGGTGCCGTTCATAGACCATCATTCTATGATGCGACAAAATTATGGCATGATTGGCTTCATCCAATATTTTCTGAAACTTTTGGGAACATTTGATTTTTAGCTTCATGCACAATATGGTATAAGGACTCATTGTTCCTCACCAATCTTTTCTTCAATCACTCTTGGCTAGACCAGCATTAGTTGCCCATCCCTACTTGCTCTTGAGAAGGCGATGATGAGCTGTCTTCATGAACCATTTGTTACAGAAAGACTCACAATGCAGTTAAGTGAGGAAATTCCAAGATTTGGGCCCAACAACAGAGGGAATGGTGATGGATTTCAAAATTAGGATGGTCAGTGACTTGAAAGGGAACATACATGTGATGATGTCTCCATGTGTCTTCTGCCCTTATCCTTCAAGATGGAAGAGGTTGTGGGTTTGGAAGATGCTGTGTAATGATCTTTGGTGAATTTCAGTAGTGCATTTTGTAGGTGGTACACACTGCTGCTACTGAGTGTCTGTGGTAGAGGGAGTGAATACTTGTGCATGTGGGGCCACTCAAGCAGGCTGCCTTGCCCTAACGACATGAAGCTTCTCAAATGTTGTTGGACCTGCACTCACCCAAGCAAGTATTCCATCACTTGTGTCCTGTAGACAGTGGACAGGCTTTGGGGAGTCAGGAGATGTGTTACTCATTACAGTATTCCTATCTTCTGACCTGCTCTTGTGGACACTATATTCATATGGTGAATCTAGTTGACTTTCTGGTCAATGGTAACCCCCAGGATGTTGATAGAGGGGGGATTCAGTGATAGTAGTGTCATTGAATGTCAAAAGGCAGTGATTAGATTGTCTCTTATTGGAGATAATCATTGCCTGGCATTTGTGTGGTATGAGTGTTACTTGCCACTTGTCAGCCCAAACCTGGATATTGCCCTGATCTTATTATATTTGAACACAGATTGTTTCAATATCTGACATGGACTGGACATGAACTGCTTCTATACCCTCACCCAACTTTTGTTTGTGGCTGCAATAGGTTTTAACATTTCAGCATGGCTACATGCTGGTGAATCATGTTGATGGTCAGGTCAAAGAAGGTGAAGGTGGTCATCAGGTTTCTTCAGGACATGTCATTCCTGCATGTGATAATGGATTCCTGCAGTTTGGGCAGATGAGACTAATCTAAGGTCCAATGATTTTGAAGACGCATCTGAGCCAAGTTATTGAAGACATCCCGGTTGCCCATTTCATCTACTGGAAAACATTTAGACTCACCTAGCCAGTTGATTAGAAAAGCTCAGGAGGACAGAGTGACGCTGAGTATGCACAGTTCGATCTCCCTATGATTGAATTCATGCATGAGTCTGATTTATAATCTATCATCCAAGATGGGTGTGAGTTCAGCAGGGTGGTTACATCACTCAAAAAGAAAGATTATGTTTCAGTTACAAGCAGCAACCTTCAAGCGGAAAATGGATGTTTGCTTTGTAAACCATAGGGCTATGATTTGTATATTTTGGAAACTTGCCTGAGGTGGTCAGGCATGGTCCTCAACCAATGCAGACATGCCTGAAAATGACAATAAACAGACTTACCTCCCTATCCCCCCATTAACCTCCAATGATCAAACCTTACTGATATATTTTCCTGAGAGAAAAAGTTGGACAATAGTTTAAAATCAGGTTCTAAGCCTTTCACTTCTCTTAAGTCATGATTTGACCTCCTTTTGTTTGCAAATTAACTTTATCCATTTGACTTAGTGTCAAATAGATGACTCTTTCAACCTTATTCCAAGGCTGGAAATTACAAATTTTGCCCACCTTTCATGATGACTCAATCTTTTAGCACAAGCTGTAGCCCTTGTTGGCAGCTATTCCAGATTTGCAAAGAAAGCTCAGCATTATGTTTTTATATTAGATTGCCACGTGACAATGACTGGGCAACATCTATAACACTTTTTGGCCTTTTCAGTCAACAAGTCTGATGTTATTAATTTAGAACAAACATTTCTTTTCAATGGATCACAGTTTGCACTTGTCGCACTTCAGCTGGCAAGGTTGCAAATTACGTATAAGTTGTCTTGTTCTTTCTTAAAGCTAAATTTGACTTGGACCTACTATTTATGTTTTTAGGTGGGGTTAGAGCATGGGGCCATATAAAAATGGGTGTGTGGTTAGATTCTTCAAGCCCATCCGCCCAAGTTCACCCCTATAATTTGCAAGGTAGGAAAGCACCAAGACTGACAGCAAGTCTACTCTACGTATGTAAATAGTGAAACGTCGATTCAGCTTGTTAAATGCTTAGGCAGCTCCAAAATACCTTGCACACATGATGATACAGCCAATGTCAGCAGGCGATCAGGAGTGAACAGGTTGTTTAATTTCTGACCAGTTTATAAAAAGTGTGGAAAGATAGGAGGAGTGTTATTGTCAGAGCAGGACCTGCAAGCATTTGGGACAACTCCCAGAAGATTCCTCCCTGAATGGACTTTAATCTGCATCCCTGCACTGACACAAGTGGTCAAACCCTTATCTGCCCAATGCCCTCATGGATCTGGGGTATTGCCATGACTGCTGGGCGCTGCTGGACAATAAGATTTGATGGCAATTCCAAAAAGTGGGATATTCTCTCATTCCGTATTCTGCATTAATTTTACCAGTCTGCAGCACGTTGTAGGCAGGAGGAAGGCGCTACCAGAACCTGACAGTTAGCCACCAACTTTGCTTTACTTAATATTCTGTCTTTAGTTGCTTCATCAGACTCAACTCCCCGACCCCCCCCCAAACCCCGTCATTCATTCATTGTGCAATTAAACTTGTTTTTCATTGAGCCATTTAGTTCTGAATTAGATTCTGAACAGCAGACTGCTTGGTATTTCTCTAAGACGCATTATCAATTTCCAAACCAGTGCCTGTCACTCTTCTTTCGGTCACTTCCTTTCACACTCCTCTCATTATTGTGTTATGTTATTTGGAGGACGTCCCATGGAGAATTCGGTAACAAATATTGGATCTTCATCATACTTGCTAGTTAAGACCTCTGCTTTTCAGGATGACACCTCCTTAACAGTGGATTGCTTTTCCCACTTGTGCCCTTCAGGCTGCTTGTTGAATGTAACAGAGCTGGATGAAGGTAATGCCTCTGTACAGACAAAAAAAAGAGACTTTCCATGTATTATTTAAGCATTTGATGTGCATTGGAAATGAAGGAAAACTACTGCAAGTGCTGTGCAGACAGATAGTGATGTGTTCAAGTCAAGTGTAACTATGGAACACATAGAAATTATTTCCTTCATGCGGATTGGAGGGTCTAAAAATGATTTTGACATCCTGCTTGAGATTATTACAAAGCATAGATTTTATCAGCTCTTTCTGGAAGGCTGCATTACCACTAAAAAAAATTCCAGTTTCCTGAAATCATGAAGTTAAATTATCTTCTTTGTAGATGAACTGAACATTTCCTCCATCTGTAGAAGTACTTTTCTTGTTTTGCAGTGTCTGAGCTTTCTTGTATTTTGATGCCATGTAAATTTATTATGTTGGTACTCACAACTCCACAGTCAGCTCTGAATTCCACCCATGTTCCACCCCTCTGGGTCACCTGACCAGTTCTTTTAAAGGGGCAGCACCCACAACGATATAATTCTGAAGAAGGGTCTAGGCCCGAAACGTCAAGCTTTCCTGCTCCTACGATGCTGCTTGGCCTGCTGTGTTCATCCAGCTCCACACCTTGTTATCTCACAATTTTGTTCTACCTTTTTGAAGTTGTGCTTTTCACCATCCTGCACTATTTGTTGATAGCTGTTTTATTGGCTTTTTTTTCCCTCCAAAAATATGCTGTGTATCTAAATAAATCCCACCAGAGCTCTGGTGTGTGGAGACAGATGAGATGCAGAGAACACCCTCAATGCTGCTCCAAAAGGAAGAACCAATAAAAATGCCAGCCATACTTGGAAACCAAATGCACTGGTCATACTGGACCTCCACTTTGAAGTCTACAAGATAAGAGGGTCCAGAATGTAACATTTTCAAGTTTTACTGGTTTTTCCTTCTGTGAAGAAATCGACAGGCTGGAAGCCTGTTTGGAATTGGGCCTTGGATCTTTTTTAAATTAAAAGTTGAGGTGTGGATATCTGCTGCACATCCACTGGTAGCTCACTTCCAAAGATGCTTTAATTTCGTACCACCTAGTTCCACATTTCATCTATTGGAAACCATCTAGACTCATCTTGCCAGTCGATCAGAAAAGCTCAGGGGGACAGAGTGAGGCTGAGTATATACAGTTCGATCTCGTTGTGACCCAATTCATGCATGAGTCTGATTTATAATCTATCACCCAAGATGAGTGTGAGTTCAGCAGGGTGGCTACATCACCGAAAAAGAAAGATTGTGTTTCAGTTACAACCAGCGACCTTCAAGCAGAAAATGGATGTTCACTTTGTAAACCACATCACTTCGGATAAGTACAAATTTCAACAGAATAGGACTATGATTTGCACATTTTAGGGAACTTGCCTGAGGTGGTCAGCTATGGTGCCCAACCATTGCAGACATGCCTGAAAATGACAGTCAAGAGCTCCCTCCCTATCCCCCCTCTAACCTCCAATTATCAAATGTTGTTGATATTTTTCCCTGAGAGAAAACGGTGGACAATAGTTTAAATTTCCTCATGAAATTTAATTTGGAAGTAAAAAAAAGGAGGCTGACTCTATAATAATCTTTAGCCAAAGCTTGATATTATACTGAAGATGCAGATAATTTTACTTGGCCTCCTCTCTTTAATACAGCAAAGGGTCTGACACAAGCATCAGTGCCGTTTGCAGCACAACAGGAAAATAACTCAAACAAGAACTCCTCAGAACATTGACTGAAAGACAAACAGAAGAAAGTAGACTGAAAATGGAGGAAAGCTAATTGTGAATGGTATCATAGAGATATTAGGAGCACTCTTGTTTTTGTATGCTCCATATAAATGTAAGCACGTTTAAAAATTACAGTGACAGCCTCCAACTTTTCCTTTTAAGGATTGCTGTGTAGACTGCACGTAGACTAACTAACCCAATCTTTCCCTTCCCCACACACACGCCTCATCTTGTAAAATCTGTCAGCTCACATATTGAAACACTGATTGTCAGGTCACTCACCCAAAGACAGGTCAGGAAGAGTCAGGAGAAGGGTCACTGGGCTCGAAATGTTGACTTTGTTTTCTTTCCCCTGATTCTGCCTGACTTGCTGATCTACTCCAGCAATTTCTGTGTTTGTTTCAGACAGAATTGGGTTGTCCAGGGACCATGAGATAAAGAGAGTAATGACAACAAGTGTGGAGTGATGATTATAGAGGCCGCTGAAGGTTTTGGAACAGGCAGACCTGTTTTGCTACTTGTAAACATATTTTCAACGACGCTAATGGGGCATCCAGTCAACATATATACGTGGGCTAGCTATGGCTAACCAAGACAGCAGAAAAATAGGCCTGACAAATGATATATTGGTCTGAAAGAACACGCACCTTATATTTGGATATCAACTTCACAGCACAAGACATAGCAAATTCTACTCCTAAACTTTCCTCTTAACTTACGCCTATTTAATTGAGAATATTTGTATTGTTTTTATTCTATTATTCTATTCCTAAATTAACAAAGTTAAAGTAAAACAGAAAATGCTGGAAATAATCTGTGAACATGGCACCAATTGTGGAGAGAAACAGAGAAATAGAGGGAACAGTTCAGATTAATCATCTTACAAACATCAAAGATGAAAAATTATCAGCCTGAAACCTTTACTGCAATTCTCCCAGGTAAAGCTGCCTGAGCTGCTGAGAATTTCAGGCTTTTACTGTTTTTATTTCTGATATTCAGGTATCTCACTTTTCTACTAACAAATTTAAAATTGCCTATCCCACTGAATAATTTTTAAAATTCATTCATGGAATGTGGGAATTACTGGCTAGGCCAGCATTTAATACCCATTCCTAATTACACAGAGGGCAGCTAACAGTCAAACAGATTGCATTGAATCTGGAGACATATGTAGGCTAAACCATGGTTCAGAATGGCAGCTTCCTTCCTTCAAGGACATTAGTGAACCAGATGGGATTTTCCCCAACAATTAACAATGGTCATCATTAGACACTTATTTCCAGATGTTTTCTTTCATTGAACTCAAGTTCCACCATCTGCTGTGGCAAGATTTGAACTTGGGTCCCCAGAATGTTACCTGGGTCTCTGGATTAACAGTCTAGCAATAATACCACTAGGCATCACCTCCCCCTTTTTATCTTCATTCATGTAGATAAGAAGCAATAATCAATAATCCCTGAACAACTGTTCTTAAAACCTCCTTCCAGTTTGGTGCGATGCCTCAGAAAACTGCATTCTGTATATTATTTCTAACCTTTGTGTTGTTCCATTAATATCTTTTGCCAAATCCTCAGAGCTGTTGATATGGAACTTATAGTCTTTGCAATAAAAGGATGCTGACTCTCCATTGATTGAAGTTTAATTACTGGACTGTTCTAACTACATTCTGAGGAACTGCACATTTCAAAATGGCACTCTCATGATGTCTCATCAGCTGATGGATTCTTTTTCTTTAACAGCAGGATCATTTGCTTGAAATGAATTTTAAAAGTAGAATATATTGACTTTATTTTTCACTTTTGCAATCATCACAGTCATGGCCCTTAGCTTTTAAAACATTTATCACTGCGTTTCAATATTTAATGTGTAACTGTACTTGGCTTCACCTCAAGGTTTCCTCATACAAGGTGGGAAAAATGAACCTATTTAGTCATAAAGGCCTGTTGAGACCACTCTTGCCTTGGTTCACTGCTGTGAATTGGAGAATAGCTAATAAAGACTTATTGAATTGTAATAGGTAGAGCTGGAGTCTTAGACCATCACAGCAAAGCACTTTAGTTAATCAGTAATTTGTTTTTAATCCTCTGTGCATCAAGGATTGCAGCAAAAAGCATGTAGAAAGTGGGGAACCATCAAAAAGTGTTGATTTGAAACTGCGCAAGTTTGAATTGTCTGTAGTTTTATCTGAGTTTCCATTTGTGAAATGTAATTGGCAGTGCATCTTCAGGGAGCTGGTGGAATAGTGGTCATGTTATGGGACTAGTAATCCTGACCTCCAGTCTAATGTTTTGGGGAGATAGTAAGAACTGCCGATGCTGCAGTCAGAGATAACACAGCGTGGAGCTGGAGGAACACGCCAGGCCAGGCAGCATCAGAGGAACACGAAAGTTGATGTTTTGGGTTGGGACCGTTCTTCATGGTTTCAAATCTCTCCATGGTAGATGGCATAATTTGAATTCAATACAGATCTAGAATTAAAAGATATCCTAATTATTACCATGTAATTTCTATTCATTGCAGTAAAAACTGATCTGGTTCACTAACATCCTTTAGAGAACGCAATCTGCCAACCCTTCCAGGTATGGCATACATGTGACTCCAGGCTCACAGCAGTAGGGGTTGACTGCAATCTGGGTAAAAGGGAAGCCTGCAGTAGATACTGATGGCTCAGAATACCTGACCCCCCCAGAGGAATGCAGAAGGTGCATGGATTTCTTAAAAAAAAAGAAATTAAAGAGAGTGGTGAAGTGGGGAACGAAAAATCAGTTGAGTAAAATAAAGGAAAATCCAAAGTATTTAGGAGCAAGTGGATAAATGGCAAAAGAGTAGGGCCCATCAGAAACCAAACTGGCATCTGTTTATGTAGCTCGAAGATGTAGGCCAGGTTTCAAAAGAGAATTTTGCATCTATAATCATTCTAGAGAAGAATGATGTAAGTATAGACATCAAGGAGACAGACTGTGATATCCTTAACAAATTACCATTGAAAAGGGGAGCTTTTGGTGTTTTTAGTGAGCTTAAAATTGGATAAGTCTCTAGGCCCAGATAAGATGTATTCCATTCTGCTATGGGAAGAAAGGGATATGTTTTCTGTGGCTCGAAACATGAATTTTCAAATCCTCTCTGGCCACAGGAGATGTGCCAGAAGTTGGGAGGACAGCTAAAGTGGTACGTTATTCAAAAGAGGTAGCAGGTATAAGTCGGAGAATATAGGCCAGTGAGTGTAATGTCTTGGTAGGGAAAGTTCCGTAAAAATTCTGAAGGACAGAATTAACCTTCACTTGGAGAGGCAAGGATTAATCAAGGCTAATCAGCATGATTTTGGCAGGGAGAGAACATGCCTGAGTTTTGCGAGGAGGACACTAGCTGTGTAGATGAGGGTATTGCAGTAGATGTACTTTACATAGACTACAGGAAGGTATTTGACAAGATCTCACATGGCAAACTGGTTAAGAAAGTAAGAGTCTGTGGGATCCTGAGCAATTTTGCAAATTGAAGCCAAGGTTGGCTGAGGTTTAAGCCAATGTGTAAGAGGAGATTTAAGGAAAACGTTTTTCATCCAGGGGGTGGTGGGAATCTGGAACACATTGCCTAGTAAAGTTGTAAAAGTGGGAACCATCACAACATTTAAGAAGTGTTTACATGATTGCTTAAAATGTGGTTGATGCAAGGCTACAGACCAAACAGTAGAAAATAGAAATAGAATACACGTCTGTTTGATAACCAGTGTGAATACAATGGGCTGATAGATCTCTTTCCATATGGTAAAATTCTTCCCTAACTGCTTTACGCATGTGCCTATTCCTCATGTACTGCAACAGTTCAAGATGGCAGCTCAACATCATCTTTCTAAAGACAACTACGGATGGACATTGAATTGTAACCCAGCCTTCAATGACCACATCCCATGAATGAATAAAAGAAAAATTGTGAAATCTTACTGCAGACAGTTTGGCTGTTGCCTTTCTCTGTGTGACATCAGTCACTATGTTTCCTTCTTGACTTTCCTTTGCTGTTCCTTTTGTTTTACTGTGTGTATTCTCTGTCCCCTTCAATGGATTATTCAGTCCTTTAGTGACATGAGCGAAAAAAAGATGGTGGCCATTCAGGGTTCTTCTGGTTTTGTTGTTGGAAGGCTGCAGCATTTTACTCCATGATTATATCACAGCTCCACAGTACGTCATCTGGGTGACAATGTTTCATGTTGGAACCTGGGTTTGCTGGACTCTGGGACAATGAAGAAAATGACCAGCAAGGAGAAAGCAACAATCCGGTTTCTAAGGGCACAATATTTACTTAGAACAACGAAAAGAACAGGTTGGTAGGTGGATGTTAGGGTTTCTAGATGGAAAGGCTGGGAAAATGATTTTCTTGGATATCAACACATCCATAACTTGCTGAATGTCAATGAGCAAGATGAGAAGCAGATGTTGGGTTGAGGTAGTCAAAGATTGGGGTGAGGGGTCAGAGATCATGGGGGCACAAGGTAAG
Organism: Ginglymostoma cirratum; assembly: GCA_024137785.1. Classification (NCBI taxonomy): domain Eukaryota; kingdom Metazoa; phylum Chordata; class Chondrichthyes; order Orectolobiformes; family Ginglymostomatidae; genus Ginglymostoma; species Ginglymostoma cirratum. The sequence goes on from JAHRHZ010000111.1 coordinate 37,633,808, forward strand.
CTGTTGGCCTGAAACAATCTTTTCTGCTCCTCCTGACCCATAAGCAATGCTGTAAATACACTCACCATCTGATTTTTGATTTTTTTCCACTTCCTTTCCCATTCCTGAGAATTCTAGCCAATATTAGTACTAGGCAATCTTTTATAAAAATAGAGGCACCCAACCACTCTAAAAGATTTCAGGGACCGACTGACCTCCTGAGAGATGATTGGCTAAATGCCTGCACCTCAGTTCAAAATGGGAATAGTGGGTGCTTTGGGTATGACTTGAGGTCAGGTTTGAAATGGAAAACATTTATACTTTGCACCCAAAACAACCAAACTCATTTTACAAGATCTGAGTACAAAATACAGAACACATACGATAATCTCAATTAGAGGTGATATTCTTTAGATGCAGAACTAAGATCTTGTCACCTGTTTGCTCTTTCCAGGGCTTTACTTAGATCTGAAGATCAGTAATTTGACAATATTCAAAGAAGAAGGAAGGTAAAGTATGTTTAGTGTAAAGGGGGCTATTGTGGTGCAGCAGTAGTGTCCCTGGGTTCATGTCCCACCTTGCTCCTGATGTGTGTGAGAAAATCTCTGACCAGATTGATTGGCATATATTGACAGAGTCTCCCTAATGATAATAAACTCCAAAGACAGCAAGCTATTCAAGATGGCGGCACTGGTATGGTAGGCATGTCTGCTCCAGGCTGGCCGCAGTCTTTCTTTTTTGCTCTTCTCTCCTAGTCTCTTTTAAGACTGATTTTCTGCAGCTCTGTAGGGAGGCAGCAGTGGTGACGGCGTTGTGGAAAGTACGGCAGCAGCCGTGGGCCCCGAGCAGTGTCACTGGGCACCTGGTGCGTAAAACTGGCCATGGGCCTGACGTGGTCACAGCAAGCCAGAAGTGTTGGTTAGGGAGTTCCCTTCGTCATCTGTGGCACCAAGAACAGATAGCCTGAGGTTTCTCAGAGAGTGGGCCAACGTGGAGGAGATCGAGCCCTCACAGGGAGTGCACTTAAGAAAGAATGTTGGACTTTTACCTTTACTCCTTTATTTTTCTACGTGATATTAAGGAGGACTGTACTGTTCGCTTTGAACTTTATTTCTTTGCCTTTCTCCTTACACTAAGAACAACAATAATGCTCTATCTCTGACTTTGTCTCTTTATGTTATTACTTGTACTTAAGATTTTGTACCTTGGTACCTTTGTAGCTAAGATGGCACCGTGTGCGGTGACATTGTATACTTTTCACTGGACTCCAGTACTTCTGTACTTGAGTCCACGTGACAATAAGGCTTAAATCATAAATCACGATATTCAGTCTCTCAATAGAATCATCTGTGTACCGATTGGCTGCTGTATTTACCTAATTACTGAATGTAACTCAAAAGCTATTTTCTGTTTGTGTGCGAAGCACTTTCAGATGATGCAGAGAGGTGAGGCGCTTAATTAGTCGTACAAGTCTCATTCTCTCTTCAGGGTTAAATCATGATGTGAGGGACAAATTCCTTAACAAAAGGTCATGAGGAAAACTTTTGCAACAATAATAACTTTGAAAGGGAAGAAGATGGCTAATTTATTCCAATTCTTATGAGCAATCAAATGTCTTGCAGTTGATGCAAAGCACTTCGAGTTGTGATGACAGATGTTCCATTTAGAGTTGATGTGACGAGGATGAAATGATGAAAATGATAGATCTTGAATTGTCCAAAATTGAAGCGCCTCTACAGGCACAGACAATGCTGCCCATCAGCAAACATCCTCAACGTCAAGTAGGCACACGTGTCACAGTTGTAACATAACTGTCACAGTATTGTGAGGAAAGAAGTAAAAATGTGCTTGCTGTTCTTAGATGAAAGCATTTCTGATTGCTACGCTTTAAAAACAAAAAGATTAGAATAAATTTCCACAGGGGTTTTCTCACTTACCTGGCATTGTGCAGTTTTTCTGACAATGTTATGTCAGGCAGGCTGAACTCCAGGGTTTTTGATAACCATCCCACACAATGAGTTGAAGTCCTATATACGTAAATCTCACTAATGTTTAAGGGACATTAAAGGTCTTAGAGTACAATTTGAACACAATGTTCATAGAATCACCACAGTGGAGAAGCAGGCCATTCAGCTGATCAAGTCCACACTGACCCTCCAAACATCATCCCACCCAGACCCAGCCTCTGTAACCCTGCATTTCCCATGGATTATCCACCTACCCTGCACATTATGGGCAATTTAGCATAGCCAATCCATCTAACCTGCACATTTTTGGACTGTAGGAGGAAAGCAGAGAACCCGGAGGAAACCCACATAGACACAGGGCGAATGTGCAAACCACACAGCAAGTGGTCCAAGGGTCGAACTTAACCCAGATCCCTGGCACTTTGCGGCAGCAGTGGTAACCACTGAACCACCATGCCACCCATTTGGGTTGGAATTTTCCAACGTGGGTTGGAAAGTACAACAGAACTGGAAAAATCAGACACTCCATGTCAAGAAATTAATTTCCACCTTTCCTCTTGGGGACTAAATGATCATTTCAGAATCTCACTAATCAGCAGTGGCTGCCTTATTTCCATCCCATCTTTAGCTAAACTCGCCCCATTTCGATGCAATTCCCAATTTCCCTCTCCTTCAATGAGAGGCAGGCAGCTTGTTAAGGTTTGGAAAACTGAACAATCCAGAGAGTGAGATAACAAGCATGGGGCTGGATGAACACAGCCGGTCAAGCAGCATCATAGGAGCAGGGAAACTTGACATTTCGGGCCTAAACCCTTCATCAGAAATGGGGGAGGGGAAGAGGGTTCTGAAATAAATAGGGAGAGAGGGGGAGGCGGATAGAGGATGGATAGAGGAGAGGATAGGTGGAGAGGAGGCAGACAAGTTGAGGAGGCAGGGATGGAGCCAGTAAAGGTGAGTGTAGGTAGGGGGATAGGGAGGAGATAGGTCAGTCCAGGGAGGACGGACAGGTCAAGGGGGCAGGATGATGTTAGTAGATAGGAGATGGGGGTGTGGCTTGGGGTGAGAGGAAAAACAGGTTAGGGAGGTGGAGATGAGCTGGGCTGGTTTTGGGATGCGGTTGGGGGAGGGGAGATTTTGAAGCTTGTGAAATCCACATTGATGCCATTGGGCTGCAGGGTTCCCAGGCTGAATAATCCAGAGAGTGGTCTTGTTTGCTACATAAGTGTCACGCTTGTTGCATTGCCTTTTGGCAAATGCACAGATGGGTGAGTCTAAGAAGGCAATCCAGAGGTGACAATGCTCAGTCAGGGATGTGCTGCTCTCGGTCAAGGGGAGCTGATCTCAGTCCAGCTGAATGGACACAATTAGTCAGGTGCTTAATTCTACCTGACTCTGAGATTCATTGTGCTTGCAGTCTGGGGATTGGACCATGGTCAGTCCTGCATGTCAACCACTGTTGGCATCAGAATAGTATAATTTGTGTTGCTGTGGAGACATCAGTCAGGAGCTGGGCTGAGCAGAGTTATGTTCAATCTGAGCTGTTCTCATAAGTCATTCTAGCGATTGTATCACAGTCAGTCCTGGGGACCTGGGCACCAAAGATCAAGGAGATAATCAGGGTACAGTTCCCAGTGTTGCAGGAAAAGTGAAACGCTCAAATTTTGGTCTGGGATACAATGGACTGAAAGGACAATTTAGTGAAGGAAGTGTGAGGGGGTGGGGGGGGGGGAGGAATCCAAAATGGAAAGCTAGAATCTCATTAAGCACAGGAGGGGAAGAAATGCTGAAGGGGAGAGGGTTCTCACAAGTCACAACACTCTGGCATCAATGTGGGGAAAGATCATCATCAACCAGGGGATGGCAACTTACGATGCCATGAGTTCGGAGGGTAACTGCATATAAAAGGATGAAACAAAATGAAGGCGGAGGCTGAAATGTCATCGGGGACACAGGGACAGTAATAGGAAAGGGGGCATGAAGGAGATGAGTCTTGTCCTGTGTATCAGGCAGAGACTGGAACTCACTCAAGAACAGAAAAATTTCCCATCTTCACTCAAAATAAATGGCACAATAATGGCTCCCACTGCCTGCAGACTAGGTGGAGTAAGTTACTGTTTTTCTCTATAGAGTTGGAAAATAATTCTTTGCCCTGCCATGGGTATTAAACATGCATCTGATTTAGTAATGCATCCATCTGGCATAAATTTGAATTTCACTGATCAGTCATTCTTCATGCAAGAACAAACATTGAATGTTGTGGTGTCAAGCAATCATGACTGATCCATGCTTTTCTTTAATTGGTCCCTAGTCATGCCAGTTAGGTAAAACTATGCTTCCAAGAAAACACACTTTGCCAAAGAATGGGAAAATGATTCAAGTTGGCACTGATACTGGGGGACTCCTTGTGAGCTCCCTAAAACAGATCTTTTTCTTATAGCCGTAACATACTTTTAAACCTGAACTCTAAATCTATAAAAATTACTAATAATATTGTCTAACTTCAAATGATGTTGATCTTGCTAATGTTGATCTTTCTTTGCACATCTCCTGTGCAATGTAACCTGTATGCCATGCTCTGTCTAAGCACCCTATGATCTGTATGTTTGCTATGGTCTGCCTGTACTGCTCGCAAAACAAAGCTTTTCACTGTACTTAGGTACACGTGACTACACTAAATTAAATCAAATCAATTCAAATCGAAAATTCAGCTTGTGATTCTCAGTATCTCCTGACTGTTTTTTATTTATTTGTGGGATGTGGGCATCACTGGCTGGCCAGCGTTTATTTCCCATCCCTAGTTGCCCTTTTAGAAGGCGGTGGTAAGCTGCCTTCTTGAACAGTTGCAGCCCACCTGCTGTAGTGATAACATTCCTTCCTCAACCGCATACCTCTCTGATAAAATGAGAAAACAAGATAAGAGGTATTTGCAAAGGAGATTTGCAATGTCAGAACTGGAGAAAATTAAGCTGACCGCAAGGAATCGCAGTTCTTGGTAGTAGAAATAATTTTCTCTTGGTCGATCATTGAAAGGAGCAATGAGGAATAATGCATCCACAATTTTATATACTGAAACATCTAGCAAAGTACGGTTTGCCAGTGTCAGTACAGTTGGTGCCAGGGTTCCCCTTACATCACATCCATTACCACAAAATTCATTGGAAATTTCTCTCAGGACGGGTAAGAGGCCGTTGTGGAAAATGGAGGAAATGTCGATGAGCTTCTGAAGAGAGAAATAATCTGAGCCTAAAGCACAGTTCAGGGCAAAATCAGAATCTCATGATACTATATCAAGTTTGAGAGTATTTGATGCAGACTTTCAGTGCTGTACATCCCTGACCAGACTGAGATCAATGTTTAATAGAACTTCATTTTTATCAGCGGAGAACTCAGTTTGAAATGCTGACTCTCCCTAAGCATCATGCCAGCAGCAAATGCTAAATAAGAGATGCATTGCATGTCAAACAACAATCGCTGGAGAGGGAGCAGTTCAAATACAATCTTTCATTTGAACTCCACACTCCCCTTTAAATGAAGAAAATAAAACTAGTATTTTTCATCATGCTTAAGAAACTGCAGCAACACGTGGCTTTGGAATGTACTATTCTTGAGAACATGTTATCATTAAAGAGCCTCAAATGAAACAACCTATCATAATGCAATTCTGAACACCTATTCTACTTTACAGGTGGCCAATGAAATGTCAAAAACATCACAACCCGGCTACGACACAACTGTTTTACATGTCAGACAGCTTGTTGATAGTACGCAAGCATTTAAATTGAGAGGGGGAAAGTTCAAAAGAGATGTGAGGAGTAAGTTTTTTATGCAGAGAGTGGTATGAGTCTAGAACACGCTGCCAGGGATGATGGTGGAGGCTGCTACGAGACGGATTTTTAGATAAGCATATGAAAATGCAAGAAATAGAGAGATATGGACCGAGGGCTGTCAGAAGGGATTAGTTTAATTTGGCATCATATTCGGCACAACATTGTTCTTGTGCTGTACCTTTCTATGATCTATAAAGATCATCAGCTCGTGCATTTAAGTAACAATCCCTTTGATATGTGCTTTAATAGTTTGAAAATATATCTCAGTTATAATTGTTATGTTGCTTTATAGTGGCTATTCTAGGCTTTAGAATGGTGAATCATTTTCTTGAAATTGGAATTTGCTTTGCTCTTCTTTTACAGAATAATTTGTTTTAAGCTCATCACTGAAAGCATTTGAAACTATTAGGAGTTGCTTTTAGGTAGCCAGAAGTTAAGATGCAGTTGTCAGTTCTGTGTTAGCAAGCTGACACCATCATTCATTGCAAGAAATAGAATGGGAATTCACTCTCATTAACAAATCTGATATTAGTTGACATTATTTCTATTTACTACCTACATTTCATTTTGTTGGTCCGCAATGCCCTCCGTAAGTTCATTTCATTTCCCATGAATAACAATTTACTCTAATGTAATCATCAGAAACTCGGAGAAAATAAAATTATTGAACTATATTAACACTGGATTTGCAAACCATGTTCCAGCCATTTCTACAGAATCTGGGTTTTATATATTTAAATTATTTGTTGAAAAGTAAAATGCTCTCCTGTTTCAAAAGGTCAATGATTGGACAGAATGATCAATAAAACATCTAAAAACTATTAACTATCGCAATTACAAAATAACTCCCAAGACATTGCAAAGATGAAAGTGGGATATATAAAAAAAATCCACCCCATGAAAAAAAATCTAAGAAGTATTTTTAAAATATTGCTTAAATAACATGTGATTATCAAAATACCAAACTTCCTGAGAAGGGAATTAAAATCCAGAAAATTTTCATGGCAAGCATTGTGTTCATACAGCTCTTTGAACAAGCTGTAATTGAAGTGGTTGTAGACAAAATGGAGCTGAGGGGCTCAGACTATAGATGTAACTGGGTGGCCACAAAAAAGTTAGCTGGCCTATGGACTAGTGACCAGTTACTGGTGACAATAACCTTTTGCTTGCCAACACTATGTCTTTGGTTGATTGCTTGTCAGATTACTGAAAAGCTTGGGGCTGGAAAGGATCTGTTATCCACCCGGTTAGACTGATCTCACTGTTCCCTGCAGTCAAAACTCACTTTAAATCTGGAGAAAAACAGTTCATCTTTCATTTAGCAGCTGCTGTAACTTGTGACTATGGAATGATAAGTCAGTGACATTATAAACGTGAACCAGGCACCCTGTGTCACTTGCAAACCAGTGGAACAATCTGCAAAAGGGAAGCCAGAAAGAAATCTTTGGGTCAGCAAAAAACAACACACCAGAAATTATGAATAAAAATTACTGAACTGACTTACTAGTTCTTCTGTCCATCTATATATTTTTTGTTTTTCCAAAACAGGTGACTGCAGCCTTGTGTTTGGAAAATAAAGGAGAAAGACCTAGCTTGCAAAGTGAAAGTGTGCCGCCCTGTTTTCCTCCCTGTGTCTGTGGAAAAGTAAGAGAACATCAATAGTGGTCAGTTACTATCCCTAACATTTCCTGTAGGAGTTGTTTTTTCTGCAAATATCCTTTTGAGAAGAAAAAGGATAAAGTACCTTCAGATACACTGAAAGGGTGAATTCTCAATCAGCGAATGAAAAGCTGAGAACTGGTATATTCACAACCTCATGTCATCATGAAAACTCATGGTTAATCTAAAGGAACTGAAAAAAAAGCTCATTGATGTCTGAAGTCCAAATCAATTGTATTAAACCATGCTTTCATGATTCACCTCTAGTATCAATGTCTTGTCTCTTTGTGACTCTGTTTGTAAGTGTAAGAGATTTTTTGAAAAGGGTGGAATTTACATTTTAGTATTACAAGTGGGCTATTGATATTTTTTCTATGGGTTAAAATAGTTTGATTACAATGAATAGTTTATCGTTAATGAAAAATACCTGGTTTGCATACTCTTCCAATCTGAATTAGACAGTTGGGTAGAATTTAGTCCTCCAATGCAATGTTCACACCTTTGATAATTGCCAGAACAGTGGGGCTTGATTTCTAGTGCACTACCCCAATGAATCATTGCACCCTATTACATGATCCTGGATACCTGCAGAGATATCTAAAGTAAGCAATCAGTATAGATCTCATGAAGTTACAACACCCAAAGGAGCAGTGTTGAAGACAACCAGAAACCAGCTAATGGAAAAGTATAATACACCAATTATACACAGCAAACAGGAAAGAACGCAAACCAGATGATGGCATTGAGATCTGATATGAGGACAACAAACAACACACTGATGATATGTCTGAAAATCAAGAACAGCCCAAGGGTAAAATTCACATCTCCAGAAGGTCATTCCAAAACAAGATCTGGAAGTTTTGACCAACTACTGAAATTATATAGAGCCTTAGGCTTCTGTACTCATAGATATTTTTAGTCTTTCTCTCTGTATTCATAATATTACAATCCTTACCTCAATATAACTAATTTTGCTATTATCCAATGTATATATGCTTTAACTTTAAGTATAGAAGATTTACCTTTTGTAAAAGAAGGAAATGTTTAACTATCACTTTCAGAACAGTATAGCTTCAACAGATCTATATGCAAATAGGCCAGGACATCATCACATGAATAGAGACTACAGTCACTCTGCATTGCAACCAAAGGTGTGTCTACAGATTACACTTGTCCTGTATGTATTAGTTTTAGCTATGAACAATCCCACATGAGTTCTTCATGTAAACAGAATATATATACTGCACATTTTTGGTCTATACAGATAGTACAAGGAATCAGTTCATTTTGCAATTACGTCAGTATCCATCTGTGCAAAAATGTATTTCTGCATATTTTATGTGAAATAATATTGGTAAAATTCACCTATATTTTACACACATACAAATGGCTGAAATAGGATCAGGAGTAGGACCCTTGGGCCTGTTCTGTTATTCTATAAGATCATGGCTGAACTGTTCCAGGCCTTAGCTCATCTTTCATAACCCTCAGGCTCTTGATATTTCAAAAATCTATCTACGTGCTCTTTAAATTTGAGCTAGTCTTGACAACTCTTTAGAGAAGATAATTCTAAACATTCACTATCCTCTGAAAGAAGAAATTCCTTTGCATCCCAGTTTTGAATGAATATCCATTTGGTCTGCAACTAGAACCCCAAGTTTGGGATTCCCCCAAACTTGGAAATCCAAATGCTTGACATCTACTGGTTCCCCTTTATCAATTCTGCTTTTTATATCCTCAAGGAACTCTAGCAAATTTGTAAAACATAATATCCCTTTCACAAAACAATTTCTTTGCTAGATCCATCAAAGGTCCCATACTCATTTTAGCTACCCTCTTTTTTATATAATTATAAATTTTCTTGTTCGGTTTACAATTTCTTGCCAATTTACTTCCATAATCATTTTTTTTTCCTTTTTATATTCCAAGAAGTGGAAGTGTCATGTGAAAACCTCATATAGCTTGTTTATAAAGTACAGCTACATATAGTTCATTCGGGCTCCTTCAGAAATGTGAAGTTTTCCTTCCATTATGACATTTCTTTTAAAAACCGAAAGAACTGAAGATGCTGTAAATTAGACACAAAAATAAAAATTACTGGTAAAGCTTAGCCTGTCTGGCAGCATCTGTGGAGAGAAATCAGAGTTAATGTTTCAGGTCAAGTGATCATTCCTCAGAACTGTTCTTTGAGGATGTAATAAGCAGGGTCAATAAAGGAGAACCAGTAGATGTCAACTATTTTGATTTCCAAGCTTGGGGGAACCTCAAACTTGGGGTTACGGTTACAGAATAATGAGATATTCATTCAAAATTGAGATGCAAAGGAATTTCTTCTCCCAGAGGGTAGTGAATGTTCTGAAGAGGGGTCACTCAACCCGAAACGTTAACTGATTTCTCTCCACAAATGCCGCCAGACCTGCTGAGTGTTTCCAATGATTTCTATTTTTGTCCACAACATTTCTTTTTTTTGTATAGAACTGTCAGGGCAAGGCAAGCCATAATAAATCTCAACATTTCATTCAGCAAAGATATGAATGGTTTTGGAGACATGCTAGCGATGTGACCATAAATTGTGTGATTAAACGTTCGAACAGGTTTTTGGAGCTGAATTACTGACTTTTATTTCTGTTTCCTAAGTATGCAGATTCTGCATCATAAACTTTGTCTGGTGTCAGGAAGGATGACCAAAGCTTTGGAACTTTAATCTAATGGTGTTATAGAACACTTTTCAATGTAGAGAATGAGTTAATTTCATTGCTTCAAAATCCCTAATATTAGACTCAGTTATAAAACATTTGTTGTTTGATAATGTTGGACTGAAGTTAATGAACCAAGATTAGGAGCATTGAAATTGTCAGTGATAAAATATCACGTCCATATAAGACATCTTCTGTTATTGTTTCTTTATCTTTCCTTCCTCATTCATTGGATGAGAGCATCGCTGGTTAGGCCAACATTTATTGCCCATCCCTAATTGCCCAGAGGACAATTAAGAGTCAAGCACATTGTTGTGGGTCTGGAGTCACATTTGAGTAGACCAGGTAAAGATGGCAGTTTCCTTCCCTAAAGGACATTAGTGAACCAGATGGATTTTTCCAACATTCGACAATGGACTCATGGTCATCATTAGACTCTTAATTCCAGATTTCATTGAATTCAAAGTCCACGATCTGTCATGGCAGATTTCGAACCCAGAACATGGTAGTCCTATTATAAAACAATAAGAGAGTTGTTGACTAAGTGTAGCAATCTATTTCCAGCTATAAGGACGCGATTAATCCAGAGACCCAAGTAATGTTCTAAGGACTGAGTTTCAAATCTTGCTACAATAGATGGTGGGATTTGAATTCAATAAAAATATCTGGAATTAAGAGCCTAATGATGAATCTGGAATTGTTTTCAATTGTCTTACTACCTGAATGGCTGTAAATTGGGAGAGGGGAGTGTGCAGCAGGATCTGGGTGTCCTTGTGCACTAGTCGCTGAAGGTAAGCAGGCAGGTGCAGCAGACGGTAAAGAAGGCAAATGGTATGTTGGCCTTCATTGTGAGAGATTTCGAGTACAGGAGCAGCGATGTGTTTTGCAGTTATACAGGGCCTTGGTGAGGCCACACCTAGAAGATTGTGCGCAATTTTGGTCTCCTTTTCTGAGGAAGGATGCTCTTGCTCTCAAGGGAGTGCAGCAAAGGTTTACCAGGCTGATTCTGGGGATGGTGGGTCTGACATATGCGGAGAGATTGACTAGGGTGGGATTGTTTTCTCTGGAGTTCAGATGAATGAGGTGAGGGGGTGCGGGAGCTCTCATAGAGACTTATAAAGTTCGAACAGGACTGGACAGGGTAGATCAGAGAGGTCGTTCCCAATGGTCGGTGTGTCCAGAACCAAAGGTCACAGTCTAAGGATTTGGGGTAGGCGATTTAGAACGGAGATGAGGAGATATTTCTTCACCCAATGCGTGGTGAGCCTATGGAATTCACTACCAACGATGTCAAAACATTGAATGTATTCAAGAGGCGGCCAGATATAGCACTTGGGGTGAATGGGATCAAAGGTTATGTGGAGAAAGCAGGATTAGGCTATTGAGTTGGGCAATCAGCCATGATCGTGATGAATGGGTGAAGCAAGGTCAAAGGGCTGAATGGCCTCCTCCTGCTCCTATCCAGTTCACCTATGCCTTTAGGGAAGGAAATCTGTCATCCTTACCTGGTCTGGCCTAGACGTGACTCCAGACCACAGCAATACGGTTGACTCTTAACTACCATCTAGGCAATGAGTGCTAGCCTGGCAATGCCCACATCCTGTGAACGTATAAAAAAAAGTCTACAGGAAAACTGAGTCATGACCAAAAAAAATGCCTGTGCTGGAGAACTTTGACAACTACTTTTCCAAAACCAACTTGTCCTGCCAAAAATGTAATGTCACTTGTAACGTCATAGCTCAAATTACTTATAAACTGGACCCCAAAATGTTAATTTTTGAAAGGAATCTATTCAACTTACAGTTGTCTACCACTTGAGTTTCTCTGAAAGCAGGCATTAACCCTGGCAATTCAATCTTAATATATTGACAATCTGAATATGTATTTATTGCTATCAATTATTAGTTGATAAGTGGATAATATCATTTCAATAAAATACTGTATTTGCGTTTTCATGATGAATTTAAGTTCCAGGATTTTGAATATTTACATAGGACTTATGAACAGTGTTAAACAGTTTGTCCCTGTGAGCCTGCTTCACCATTCATTAAGATCGTAGTGAGCTACTTGTCATCCAAACCTATTTTCCTGCTCTGGCTCCCCAGTCACTTCACTCACGCTTCTATCAAAAAATCTCTGTAACTCGGGCTTGAAGAGTGCAAATTTGATTTCCTGCCAGTCAGGAAACCATCTGTGACTAGGAAAGCACAAGTGTTATGCGATGCCTGTGTTTTTTTCACTTCTCTGCATTAAGTTAAATCATAAAGATAGAGGCTACAATTTATTCAAGTTGTTGCAGCGAGTATCGCACGTAAATGACTCCATGGGAAATACGTGTCATTTCAGAGCACTACACTAAACCCCTACTGGAGAACTAATTGGACTTAATCCTGTTCTCTAATGTTAGTATGATGACTACTGCTGTGTGTACTGAACTGTAATAGTGAAGAGAAGAAAAAATGGCAGATTAATTCAAGCAGCACATTGGTTTATGATTATTACCTTGTGTCCCTACGGAACGAACAACAGGAGTGGTAGATATTGTTAAAGATTATCAAGACAATTCAGTTAATGCCCAAACTAGATAAAACACAGGTTAAAAATGAGGAAGACATTCATTCAATGAAAGCTTACCCAATGATTAGCACAGTTCATAACCTTTGGGAAGAAATTGAACTTTATCATTGTTCCTCTTGGTTGAGGCACTCTCGATGTAAACTACAAAGAGGTCTTTCAAGTGTTGGTGATTCAGAATAGTCATTCATGTATGTGAAAAGGGCTATTGGTATAAGGCTCTGGTGAAATAGTTATTCATGGAAAAAGCCTTACAGTCTTTAAAATAGTTAATGAATTCTTCTGTACTTGTGGTGCAATGTTCATCAGCACGCTAAAGGAAATGTTTCATTTCTAGGATTATATCCAATGTTGTGTGTTAGAATGGTATAGCCTAGAGACAATGCCAGGTACCTTGTGTCTGAGATCACAAATTCCAGCTAAAATACAAGTTTATAGAATGACCCTACATGGTGTAGTGATTTTTTTAATTAATTTATGGGATAAGGATAGTGAGGCCAGCATTAATTGCCCATTCCTAATTTCCCAGAGGGCAGTTAAGAATCAACCACGTTGCTGTGGATCTGGAGTCACCAGGTGAGGATGAGAGTTTCCTTCCCTGAAGGACATTAATGATTGTAACAGGGTCAGCCAGGTGGGCTTTATAGAATCTGCGTTCCCTGATTGAGGCTGCAAATCCGATCCAATTAGGGAGCCTTGGCTGACAGATAAGAACAAGAGTGTCAGGTATCCTGTTCACGCTGAGAGCTGGCTCTGAGGAAGCTGGACCAGAGACAGTGACTCTCCACTTATCAATAAAGGGTGACTTGGTGACAGGGTATCGGCCTCTCTGGAGTTATTTCACATGGCACCAGATATTTTCATTCTCAATACTTCCAATTTCGACCTATTGACCAACTTTATCATTATAGAAAGCAGTCAGCTGAAGAATTATAAAATAAGAGCATTTGTACAAAACACTTATATTTAATTGGATAAACAAAAACGTCCTGTTCTTGAATCTGAATTATTTTTAGCCACTGCCAATCAAAGCGAAATATTTAAAAACCTAAAGAACTGCGGATGCTGTAAATAAGGAACAAAAACAGAAGTTGCTGGAAAAGCTCAGCGGGTCTGGCAGCATCTGTGAAGAAAAAATCAGAGTTAATGCTTCAGGTCCTGTGACCCTTCCTCAGAACTGGGGAAGTTCTGAGGAAGGGTAACCGGACCTGAAATGTTAACTCTGATTTTTTCTTCACAGATGCTACGAAAGCAAAATATTTAGCTACTTTATTCGAATGAGAAAAAAATCGAACTTTTTTTCTGCTCTTTCTTAACTGTGCAGGTAGCAGCGTGCCCAGGAAATCCATCCAATGAAGCAGTTGGTATTAAAACTATATGACAACAAATATCAGGGTGAATTTTAAACCCTGGCAAATTTCATTCAGGCAGTGGGAAGAATAGAAAGTGACAGCAGCTGGGACTTTACACAACTAAATTTTGGAAATTTTAAAATCTCAGTCCACATATACTTCAACCTGGAATAAAGAAATAACCAGTCAGTGGTCAGAAGCTATACGTTGGCCAGCAAAAGGCAATCTCGAATACTGTGTCCAATTTTGGGCCCCACACCTCAGGAAGGACATACTGGCACTGGAGCGTCTCCAGCAGAGATTCACACGGATGATCCCTGGAATGGTAGGCCTAACATACGATGAACGGCTGAGGATCCTGGGATTGTATTCATTAGAGTTTAGAAGGTTGAGGAGAGATCTGATAGAAACTTACAAGATAATGCATGGCTTAGAAAGGGTGGACACTGGGAAGTTGTTTCTGTTAGGTGGGGATACTTGGACCTGTGGGCACAGCCTTAGAATTAGAGGGGGTCAATTTAGAATGGAAATGAGGAGACATTTCTTCAGCCAGAGAGTGATGGGCATTTCAA